>JZKD02S1609582.1:682597-693886 GCA_000966675.3 Picea glauca | reverse complement strand
AGCTATCTTCCCCGGCAACGGCGCCAAAATGTTGGTCACTATAATTGCTTAATTAATTTTAAACAACCAAGTGAAACATAAATTATCAACCCAGGGAAGTATTTTATTTCAAAGACAGCCACGCACTGTATATGCTCAATTCCAAAAGAAACTTAGTGTTGTAGTAGATAAATTTATACTAATTATACTTGCTTGAATGAACTGAAGTTCTGAATTAAATCACAGGAAAGTAATTTCCCTATTGCAATTCCTTAAAGAACAATCTAAGAATCCCAGATTACATTAAAATAACACTTGCAATGGGAAAGAACAACTATTCTGCAATCAGAGAACATGACCCTTACTCTCAACAGAGACTTCAGCATTAACACTCTTTCATGAAAACAGTAATGCGGAAAACAATTAACTCTATCTAACAGGAAACAAAGCCACCTAGTTCCTTTCTTTCTAAGCAGGAGCCTTGAGCCTTACTTCTGTTTTAGCACACTTGTGAGGTTGAGGTTTACATAGAATAGGGCAGTCTGATTCCTTCCTTTCTGAGCAGGGATCCCTAACCTAGTTTCTGTCTAACACCAATGAAAGTCTTCAGAGAACAGGAGGTTTTGGTTCTTTCCTTTCTGAGTAGGAACCCTTAACCCAATCCCTGGTTAACACACTTGCAGAGGTAAAGGAAATCTACAGAAGACAAGGTGTTGTGATTCCTTCCTGGCTGAGCAGGAACCCCTTAACCAAATCTCTGGCTAGCACACTTGCAGAGGTAAAGGAAATCTACAGAAGCCGAGGTATTTGGATTCCTTCCTGTCTGAGCAGGAACCCTTTTAACCAGACTTCTGGCTAGCACACTTGCAGCAGTAAATGAATTCTACAGAGGGCATGATGTTCCGATTCCTTTATATCTGAGCAGGAACCCTTAATCAAATCTCTACTAACCTCATAAAATCATCACACAAGATTGTTGATAAAAAGAATTACAAATCTCATTCAATAAACTAAGACAGAGTCAGTAGTGTTTCAGCAAAGCGAAATTCATTAAAACAGTGTTTCAGCAAACGATAGTTTAAACAAAGCATGAACATAAATTATACTAACACACTTCTAACTAATGAGTGAATCTTGTGATGAAGGTGGGCCCTCCCTTCTCACAAGATTCCCCTGAATGAAGGCTAGAGAAGGGTACTCAAAGAAGTCTTATATTCATCTGTCGAAATATCACATTACAAGTTGAAAGAATAGAGTACGTCTCGCTTCTCTGGAGTGCTTCAATACATCAAAACTTGGATATCTCAAATGGTGATTTCCTCTTATTTAAAGAGGAAATCCCTTCGATACAATCATTACAATGCATATCTGAATCCTATCCTGAGTCGGATCTTCTTTCTAAATCAGCATAGGATGTCCTAGTCTCACGCAACTGAATGCTATTACAGGAACTGAACGAGGTATTGTTGTTACAGCTGGTGTAACAGCTTCTTCTCATTGTTGCTGATACTTATTTCAGCATCGCAATTCGCGGGTTGTTTCAACCACATGAATTGCGCTCTGACTGCGTTGACCGCCGACTGAGGCGGCTTGTGTTTCAGCATCGTCGGTTCTGGCGGTTTCTTCTGTGTTTCAGCATCTGCAACTCTGGACTGTGTAATAGCTCCATGTTTCAGCATCTGCGACCTCGGACTGTGTAGCAGCTCCGTGTTTTAGCATCAGTTCTGTGTTTCAGCAACGACAGCCTTGGACAGTTCTGTGTTTCAGCAATAGGCCTTGAATGCAAATCTGCAGTTTTGGACACTTATGCATTTCTAATCAATGGTTAAGTACGAGAGTGATGTAAAATATTATGCAAAAYARATTAAACRTATAGTAATGAGAAGGGACGTTGTATACCTTTGAGATGATCAGATAAAGTGATAGTATGAGTCTAAATGTAGGTGATCAAGAGTATAATGGTGGCAAAAAGTATAGGCAAAAAGGTACATTGTGTGTACCTAACACCCATTGGGGGTGCTTTTGAGATGCCTAGACCCACAAGAAGCCCAAAAGATTATGTCTGATTTTCATGATAGTTCATGTGGGGGGCATCATTTTTGGAGAACCATGACATACAATATTCTTAGGGATGGGTACTTCTGGCCTAGTCTATTCACCGATGTTTGTGCCAAGATCAGAGCCTGTGTTAAGTGTTAGAAATTATCTGGAAAGCAACAGCTCAAGTCTTTGCCATTAAAACCTGTGGAAGCTTTGGGACCCTTTCAGTAGTGGGGCCTAGACTTTATTGGGGAAATTCATCCTGCTTCTAGTGGTCAACATAGATGGATCTTGACTGCTACATATTACTTTACTAAGTGGATAGAAGCTATCCCTACAAGGAATGATTCCCACAAAGTGATCATTGGTTTCCTTGAGGACATTATGGCAAGGTTTGGGTGTCCAAACATAATTGTTACTGATAATGCTACATATTTCAAGGTTGAACCATTGATTCAGTTCTGTGAATAGTTTGGAATCACATTGGTTCACTCTACCCCTTACTACCCCCAAGGGAATGGACTTGCAGAGTCCTCTAAAAAAATCCTTATAAAGATCATTAAAAAGTTGTTAGAGGACAACAAAAAAGCATGGGACTCAAAACTTAAGTTTGCTTTGTGGGCTGACAGAGTGACAACAAAAAGGTCCCTGGGCCTTTCTCCTTTCTAGCTGGTGTATGGAGTTGAGGCCATTTTTCCTTCTAAACTTGCCTTACCGGTGGAAAATTTCTTCCAAGATTACCAAGGGGAGACGGATCATATGATCAGAAGGATTCAACAACTAGTTGAAGTGCAATAGACTTGGGATAAACTTATAGATAAAGCACATGATCATCAACAGAAGATCAAACATGCGTTCGACAAGAAAGTGAATAAAGAGGATTTTCAATTGGGCGATCCGGTGCTCAAGTGGGATGTACCAAAGCAAGATAAAGGCAATCACGATAAATTTTAAGCTCTATGGATCGATCCCTTCAAAATTTCTGAGTTATTCTCTAATAACACTTTCAAGTTGCAGAATATGGAGGATGAAGAAGTTTTTGGTGGCCCTGTCAATGGGAATTTTCTGAAAAAAGTACATTGCTTGATCCATGAGTGGCTTTTCGTGCCATTGTAAATATCATTTTTTTGTAATTTTTCTTTTAATAAATGACCCCATAGCCCTAGTATAAGGCACTGAATCTACTCATTCTTAGCAGCCCGCAGGGGGCATGTTATCCCCTGTGGAGCCAATGTTATCACACTAAGTTGTCTTGGGTCTTTAGCCCTTAGTTTCATATTTTCCTAAGCCCTTAGATTTTAATTTTTAATTTGTCCCCTTTTAAAAGTGTGTTTGTTTAGGACCCCTTGATAAATAAAGTGTTGAGTCATGACTTATGTTTTGATCCTCATACAAATTTTGGACTTAGGACCGTTTTGTTCATGAATTATCTTTGATTCCCTTCATGACTTTTCACTAGGATCAAATCACCCCACAAACATCTTGATTTGACATGCATTTTCCTCACTCATGCCCTCGTAGCCCTGCCTTGTTGTCCTTTTTCTTACTGTCCAATCATTTTTTGAAATGAAGCACTGCCAACTTATCGAGAGTTTCTGTAGAGCACTTCTTGTCCATCATTTTCTACCATGATTTATGATTACAACGTTGATGTCATCCCTTCCTTGTTTTCAGCTCCAGGGGTGGTTAAAATATTCTTTCAAGATCTTATATTTACGAGCTCTGATAATTGTTTTAGAATTTTGAAAAAAACTCAAATTGTTGCATTGCGCAAATTACCACTTCCGACCAGTTGGCAACAACGCTACCTATTACCCATGATTTTGGTCATCATGATGATGTATTTATGATGGTGTACTCAAGCTCTTCATAATAACTTTCTCCTGAGAAAAGTTACTTTCATCTCTTCCCAGAAAACTCATTTTCGAAGAAGGTTCGCAGGCTGCTAATGTATTTGGGTGCGAGAATGACCCATTCTCGCAGGCAGCTTTAAGCCAGGGTGCAAACTTCTCGCACAGTGTTGAATAGTCAGGGTGCAAAATCTTCCTAAAGCATGGAAAAAGATGAATTATCGATGTTTCTAGAAGGGAATATTCTAGAAGAATGGGTTGGCATTCGAATGGTTATCCTTGTACTGGATTCCCTGATATTTTGGGATCATTCTTATCCAAGTAACTATCTCATTCTCTCCTATATGTTGAGGGAATTCTCATGGAAAATGTTAAGCAAGATTCATTGGAGAATTGGTGAAAGAATTGTGTGAAGGACTTAGCTTGAACAACAGCTTGGAGACTCTAGCAAGTCTATCAAAAGGATTTGATCTTATCATGCAAGGATTGAGCAAGTGTGTGTGTTGGAGCCAAGAGCCGTCGAAAGGAAGCTTGCGACATCAAGGCAATCAGGTTGTAATCTTTACTTTCAATTAATATGATACAGTGGCATGTCCCTTTCCCATAAATCTATTTCTACTTTATTGTGTAATTCCTTGATCATACACATAAGTTGACAATTGAATACACCTACCGATTAGTCCGATAAAAAAATTGGCAACTCCACTGGGGATCATCCCATTTTCTTTGTGGATTTTGGTATTTTTCTGTGGCCATTTTCTCTTGGGCCATTGATTGATGTCTTTCCTGTCTTCGTTTTCGTACATGAACAGTCTTAGAATTTCAAAGGCTCTTCTTATCACTTCTGTCTTGACTTTCGTTTCTTGACTTTTCTTGGAATAACCATACTCTTTGATTTTAGAATCTGAGTGTGTTGGATTGGTTAAGGAATGACGATCAGTTGAAAGTTGAGTTTCTTGGGCTTTATCATTTGTTTATTGTTTGAAAGATAACTTTTCTTATGCATTTGAAAAGACTAGATTGGTTTGCTTGTTATTTTTGTTTTCATTGAAAGCGTGGATTGGGTTTTTATCATTGCTTGTTCATTGGTTTTTTATTTTCTGTACTCTCATTGGCATGGTGAGGGTCCTTTTTGAAAAGTGAACAAAGTTTTTCTTTCAAAAAATCTTTTTCGTCTTCGAAAACATTGAAAATAAATTGTTGAAATTATTTAAAAAGAAGCAATAGAGACTTTCCATTGATGCGTGATTTGTTGCATTTGCATTTTAAAGGAAATTTTGCATTGTAGTTCAAGGTTGATCTGGAAAACTTTCTCTTTCCCTCCCATACATAGGATTCATTGAATGAAAAGTGATATATTTCATTCTCATCCATGCATAGTTGGGTCAGAGTCTTATACAACATCAGCTTCATCTCCGTTTCCTTTGAGTAAACAACAACTCTTAATAACACCGCGTAATCATAAAATTTAACTAGTAACTTTTTTCTAGGGCTCTATTACACCATCATTTAGCTAGGCTAGCGCTTTGGAGTAGGAAAAGAGATACACTCTCCAAAATCACAAAACAAACAATATCATCTTGTGTTAGGGAGTGTTAAATTCCATTTGCAACATCCAGTCCTGGGAAGCCCTTCTCACACAAGGGTCAAGCACGAGGTCGCATTGATATTGACAGAGTTACTCACCCTGCTTTGTTGATATCAGTGTAGACATTGCATGTATTACGGGGATCACTCAGAGGTATACCCACAATGATGAGTGGAAGCCTTTTGAGTTGATTTCGGGCTAGATACCCTACCCTTGCGTGTGGATCGGACTATCGATTTTCCCCCTAGGATTTATTGTTGTTGGTGGTGACCTTAGTGGCCTATCTTTCTAGGTTCTTACATGAGGTGACTGTAAAGGGGAAAGTCTTCACGGTACCTGGAATTAACGTTGACCAAAATCACTTGGGCTCCTTGGAGGGTGTACCCACGATTATGTGTGGGAGCTTGCACCAGGGTGTAAGTCCGTTAAGAAGGTCGTCTGTGTAACTTTTCCACCCTAGCCCAGCCCCTTCTCATCTTGTTGTTGTGATGTTGGATTTCATCACCAACTAGTGGCTTCGAAATTAGAAGGTCTTGTTTGCTTGGTGTTGTTTCCTAGATTTTGTTTATTAGCGTGTGTTGTTTGTTTCTCAAAGTTGACCATAATATTTTCTTCGTGAAGTTTGTCACTCGTTTACAATAGCTCATACATGTCGTTCATGTAGAATACAGGGTGTATCTCCAGAGCATCTGGAAGGTTCTCAACCCTTGCCTACAAGTACACCTGAGGGCTCTCCTCGGCAAAGTGAAGTCACAGTCGTCACCACACCACAAGTGGAACGAACTGACTGTCTAGAAAATTTTCGAATTACAAATACTCGAGAGGAATTTTGACTTCACCCCGATTCTGAGAGACATTTTATGCGAGCAAACTCTTCCGGAGACTTAATTGTTGTGTATTCTGGATCTCCGACTGGACCTGGGGACCAAGATCCTTTTTGGTCTACGGGCGTTTTTCGACGGGACCTTTTTGGTCCAGGTTCACCTGTGATTTCTGAAATCAACCCACCAGTGATTTATGAAATCTCTAGTACAGAGACAGTACCGGTGACTACTTCTTATCACTTTACCGTCGCTGCCAAAATGGCCCATCTCACAGCTACTACGAGTGTTCCAACTGGGTTTACTGCGATTAGTCTTGCTCCCATCAACACACAGCGAACTCCCAACGTCACTTCGACACTAGCACCTGGATACCGTGCATTGCATGCTTCCATTCCTACTCCTAGGCAAACTCCATCTGGATCTCTTGGTGGTCCTTCTTCTTCTGGGCAATTTCTTCCCGGTTTTGTTCCAACACTCCCTCAATTTACTTTTGGAGGACCTTCTTTGTCTTCTACTGACAGTATTAATCCTAGTGGCGTTATTTCGTCATTCACTCCACATTACCAGATTTCGGTTGGTGGACAATTTCACCAAGGTGGTATGACTCAACCCCCTCTCAGCGGGAAAATTCCTTTTGGAATGCAAATCCCAATTGGAACACAACCCCCAATTGGAACATTGCCCCCAATTGGAAAACCACCTTCGATGGGAGGACCGACCCCACCTTATGGGCAAAATATACCTCCGTCCTTGGCCCAGTATTGGAATCAGTTGATACAAAATCCTCCTCAAACGACTGGGGGGCAACAGTTTCCAGCTGCGTTCATAACAATCCCTAGTATGGGCAAACCATATCCAGGTTCATTCAATTCCATTTGGGGGGAGAATGCTCAAACTCAAGCCCCTATTCCAGGGTATACTCCTATGAGCTACTATCCTCTCCAACCACCACCGAATATGCCTAAGTCTTCACATTATATGTAGACTACTTATGGTCCTACTGGTTTTTCGACAGGGCCTCCTCCCCAAAGCCACCAGTACCCTCAAGTGAATCGATAGTTACCCTTTTCTCGCCACTTTGTATCTTCCAGATTTATCAAGGATTTTAAATGATCCTATTCGTCACTCTCCCCAATGGCCTATTATACCATCCAAGCTTCCATCGGACATTCCTAAATTCGATGGAAAAGCAGGAGAGGACCCAAACAATCACGTTATGACTTTTCACCTATGGTCCTCATCTAACTCGTTGATGGATGACTCTATTCGTTTACGTCTTTTTCAACGAACCCTCACAAGTTCTGCTGCGAAGTGGTATATTGAATTTCCATGAAGTTTCTTCTCTGACTTCAACACCCTAGATATGGATTTCCTTATGCATTACCAGTTACCGATCCGTTATGACACGGGGACCGATATTTTGACTTCCTTCAAACAGAACAAAGGTACTCATATATCTGATCACATCCATGAGTGGCGATGGAGACGACGTCTCATTAAACTTAAGCTCCCTGAACAGTTGTTGGCATAGTGGTTCACAAAATCATTTGTGAACGACATCGGTAAGGACATTGCCATGGGCGGCGTCGTCATGGAAGAGAAGGCTATAAGTTGTGCTCAATATCTTGACCTCGTTTACTCACAAATGGGAACCCTTTACGATTTACTACCTGACTTACCTCGTCCTAATACTTCCAACACTTCTACTACTCCAACTACCTCGCATGCAGCTAACGGTGTGGTTGGTACTGCCCAAGCCCAACCACATTATGTATCAAGAATAAACCCTAAATATGCTTCTTCTCATGTTCAAAATGCTCTGTCTCCTGCCCCTCCCACCAAAAATACTTCTGAGGTAAATGTCGTTCAATCTACCCCAACCGGTAAAAACAAATCTAAAAAGGGGAGAGGTAAGAATAAGGAGGGAAAAAATAATTCTCAAGCAAAGCAAACCAAAACTACCCCTGTTGACGATCGGGATAAGCACAAACAATGATACCCTTGTCTTATCTGTGGTGATGATCACTACATGAAGGATTGTCCACGACGTGCCGAAGTCACTAAGTTCCTTCAAGGAGCTCCAAAACCACCTGCACCGACCGTTTTGTCCCAACCCTTCCCGTCTCAACAACAGGCTCAGTTGGTCATCCATGACCAACCCTCATCTTCTACTACATCATATGTTTTGATGTGTACTGGAGATTCTAAGCAGAGCAATGTTGCACTCACTACTCGGGCCAAAGATTATTCTCCCTCTAAGGAGAAGGTTGATGATCTACCGCCTTCTTTGACACAACCCTCTTCTGCGACTCCACCTACCAACGGTCCTCTTCATCTCGAAAAACCGAGCCTCGACATAGTTTTTTGACCCCCCCCAATGGGTTTCGTTTGGAAATCGGATTTAAATCCTCACACTCATGCTGCCCAGAGCTACAACATTGTTGAAGATCTAGCTCAAGCACCTTTTGCAATGTCAGCCCTTGAAGTCCTTCAGACTTGTCCCGCACAACAGAAGGCATTGTTGAAGGATATTGGTGGAATCAATCCGATGGATACAAATTTAATAATCTTTGACTTGGGAGATCACATTCCAAGGTTACCCCCTCAACTCGTGTTCCAGATCCAAGTGGTTGTCTCTGACAAAAACATTTTCCTCACCATTATCGATGAGGGTGCCTCGACATGTGTTATGTCTCTTGCTTGTTGGAAATCCATTGGCTCTCCTTCTTTGAATGAATCCCAGAACACTCTTAAATCCTTCAACGACTCTGGTTTTAAGACCTATGGTGTCCTTCCTTCGTTTCCCATCATGTTACAAGGCCAAACGGTCCAAGTCGAAGTGGAAGTCTATGATGCTCCCCTTGATTATAATCTTCTGCTTGGCCGCAGCTGGATCGATTCCATGCGCGCAGTTGTGTCGACCCTTTTCCGTGTAGTACGTTTCCCTCATCAAGGAAATGTTGTCACCGTTGATCAACTAGACTTCTTCAATTCCGATACCCATGCTGGCAACGTACCATTTATTGATAAAACCCCAACGGGTTATGAGAACGTCGGTGTAGGCCTTTTAAAAAACTCTTCGTTAATGGGTACTTTCCCCATTCCACCGCCCGATGTTCCACGCTCTTCTGTTGCTTCTATCAACATGATCTCCACTTCGCCTCACGAACTTCCTACGTCTCTCGACCCCTGGATAGTACCTGACCCTGGAGATCATCTTCGTTTCGGTGACGCAATGCCGCTAAGTCCGGTTGAATCTGCCTATCAGGCCATTCAATCGGAAACACCTTCTTCCCCTTCTCTTGATGAGTTGTCTCCCGATCCTTTTCATGTTATTTTTCCCATTGACGAGATGATCATGTCCATCATGGAGGACACCCCTGGGGACGATGGACATCATCATTCCATCCTCTTTCTGGAGAAACATACTCTTGAGAACTACCAACGGATCTCGACTTCGTCGACCGTTGTCATCATATCGACCGTTCCCGAGTTTGCACATGATGTGTTTTTCGAAGGGAAATTAGCAATATTTCACCTACTATTCCCCTTGACATATCCATCAAACCTAGGATTGTCGAAAATGTCCACATTGGAGCTTCGTGTTCTTCCGACGAAATTGTCACCTACACCTCCCTTTTCAAAGAATTTTGTGACATCTTCGCTTGGAGCTACAAAGAAATGTCGGGTATCAACCCTGCGATTGTGATACATGAGATAAAGACATACCCCTGTGCTAAACCCGTCCGACAACGCCTTCGTCCAGTTCACCTACCTAAAGCGGCTGCTATCAAGCTCGAAGTCGAGAAACTTCTGAAAGCCAACTTTATTTATCCAGTGGCTCTCATAGACTGGGTTTCCAATCTTGTCCTGATTGACAAGAAACAAGGTACGATTTGTGTATGCGTTGATTATAGGGATATCAATAAAGCTTGTCCAAAAGACAACTTTACTACCCCCTTCATCGATCAGATTGTTGACAATTGCACTGGAAGTGAAATCTTCTCTCTCATGGATGGTTTCTCCGGGTATAATCAAATTAACATTGTTCCCGAGGATCAACATGAGACTGCTTTTATTTGTCCTTGGGGTACTTTTGCCTATCGGAAACATCCTTTCGGTCTCAAGAATGCTGGCGCAACTTTTCAATGCGCTATGTCTTATGCTTTACATGATATCAAGCACATCGTTCAACCCTATTTGGACGATTTACCTGCTCATTCAATGCGTAGAGTCAATCACCCAACCCACCTCCGAGCCATTTTTGTTCGTTGTCGGTTCTACCATATACATTTGAATCCTCATAAGTGTGTTTTCTGTGTGGAATCCGGCCGTCTTCTAGGTTTTATCGTTTCGCGTCAAGGGATCCAGGTGGATCCTTTAAAGATTGAGGCGATCCTTAATATCCCTCCTCCTTCTACTCTTCGCCGGTTACTGTTGGGCTCCGGATTTATAACATTTTCTTGCTAATATTGTTTACTCTCCTGAAGTCTTTTGTTAAGAAAATGGCTTTATTTATGTGCTATTCATATTCTGTTACACATATATGTTCCATTGTATACAGAAATCATGAAGTGCTTCCAAAACCACAAATGAGCGAAGAATTCAACTATAAATGCAATAATAATCCTCTTCTGCGGAGAATAGTTGAACTTTGCAAGAATGCAGGGTGTTGGCTTATAGAGGATAATACTTATGATTATTTTATGATGGGTTGAAACATACTTGTGTAGAGGCTCCACACATTATCAATGTATTCTCTTTTTCTAAATATTATGGTATGATGGGCTGGCGAATTGGATATATAACATATCCTTCTGAAGTCGAGAGCCTTGGAGCACAAGATGATATACCAATATGTGCTTCAATCGTTGGACAAAATCTTGCTTCGTATTCACTGGAGCTTGGCCCTGAATGGGTGAAGGAAAGGGTTTAAAAACAAAGATATAATTTGGATGCACTGTCACCTCTTGGTGCAAATGCTGTAAAGGGCAGACAAGGAGTAATT
>JZKD02S1609582.1:656146-679221 GCA_000966675.3 Picea glauca | reverse complement strand
GAAAAAGGAGCTTATGAGTTAGTAGATTACGATGGTATCCCTTTGAGTGAACCCAGGAATGGGTTGTACTTGAATAAGTACTATGCATAAAATCATATGTGCATGAGTACTTGTAGTTTTATTGTATCATACTTCTTGTGTGTTACTATAGCTTTCTTTTGTCGTTATCTGGTCTCTGCCCTTATGCGACGTTGTGTTTGATTCCCAGATGTCGAAGTCTTCGCTACCCTATATTGGCTTCGCTGATGGCGCTAGCCGTAGTATTCAGAACCTTGCTTCCGTAGCATGGGCAATTTACGCCCCTACAAACGAACTTGTCTCCTTATGAGGTGTGTGTCTCGACCGTGCTACCAAAAACATTGCAGAGTATAGCATCGTTATTGAATTATTGGTTGATGCTATCTCTCTTGGAATTCGTCATTTGGTTGTGCGACTTGATTCACAACTTGTAGTACTACAGTTAAGTAATGTCTATACAATTCGAAGTCCTACTTTGTTACGGGTGTATTTGCGAATTCGCCTCTTGGAACGTTATTTTGATTACATTGAATATCAACATATTCCTAGATGTCTAAATACATTAACAGATGCATTGGCTAAATATGTATTAGACAGACATTTGAATCATTTATAAATCAATCACATCAATATTCACACAATACATGATAAACCGGTAGAAGTCGTCTATATATATAACGATCAAAAGAGTTTTTTACAAAAAAAAAAAATTCGAAGACCAAAATGTCAAAATCTGAAGCTCATAGCTTCTACAAAGTGATGTCATGGATGACGTTCATGGTAACACACAACTTCTCGAGCAACCCTCTGGAGCAGTCGACTCATGGAACCTGACACTCCTACGGTATGACGTTGATCATGTCGTAGAACCTCTTCAAGAGACATGTCTGGAATATCTGCGGTCAGGCCCTCTAGATTTTGTTCCACTACTTGATAATCATCGACATATTGTGGCGCTGTCGCTACCTCTCCTTGTCGTTGAATGGGAGAAGTACCAGGAGGTCGGTAAGGTCCAACATCTGTGTCATCAAAAATGAATTTTGTATTTAGTCTTTGGACGAACTTATAAAACAAAAACATTTGAATATGATAAAAATTTACAAAAACATTTAAAAATAAAAAATGTGTGTACTTCTTACCAAGTTCCCACCACTGAGCATCCTCTAGCAGTACTAAGTACGGATCTCCTCAGAAATCCAACCCGACATAAGCATAATTTTCAACCATCAACATCTGTGGTTGAAGCCAGTCAAAAAAGGTATCATCATACTTGATGATCGGTCCAGCTACATGTCAGGCCATAAGATGACACCATCTCGACATCCTTGGATCCCTGGGAGCCAGTAAATTCCACTCAACCTGCAGCCTCAATAATGGAACCCTCTCAAGGAATAAGGACACTACCAAAGATCCATACCCAAATTGCTTCAGGTTGACTTGTCTGCATTTGGTCAACTTCCTTTTTATGCTACGCAGCATTGCATCTGCCCAGTTGAACACCCGAGGTTCAGTACACTCTATAGCATACTAGAAGAAACTCTGTAGCACCATGTGAGGAGCATAACTCCCAGCCATCTGAGCTATGGTGAATAGGATAGTACGGAGGGTCAAATCTCGTACCCCCCAAATAACTACTTTTCCTTTCTTTCTCTCTGCCTCGTGAACACAGTGTAAACGAAAGTACTCACTCATGGACAACCCACCACCTCTGCTACCAGTCAGGCTCACATAGTACCCCCGCAGTGACAATCCAGTCAAAAAGTAAATGTCCTCAATATCTAAGGACAGTGTGTGGACCCCCACATGAAATACCTGCTGATCGGGATCCCACATACGCACAAAGTACTCTAACAACCTGACTTGGGCCCTCATGCCCAGGATACGAAAGTACTTCAGGAGGCCACAGTTTCTCAAAGAAACAATAGTAGGTGGATGATTTCCGACAATTGCATTTTCTTCTTCGTGCTCCCTTTCATGCCACCCAAGAACCATTTTGGTGGCCAATTATCTGCATAAGAAGCAAAAAAAGAAGATTAACAACTTTTTTCATGAATTGATTCTCTTTTATTGAGTAAAACTTAAGAAAAATTTTGTGCTTTTTAGTTCTCGTAGGTTCCCTTTGGGCACAGTACGAGAACCTTACAGGCTGTTGTGGGCTCACCTGCGAGAATGCCCCATTCTCGTAGGTCCCGTGTAGCCCACCTGCGAGAATGGTAGAGCACAAGTAGGGCTCATAAAATCAACTTAAAAATGAATTTTTAACCAATGAAAATGCAAATTTAAACCATGAAAGAGTAAAGGACAAAGAGCCTACCTCACTGTCGCTGACGGATCGCTAAATGGATGCTCGTAACTCCCGCAATATGACGCCGAACTTCGAGGGTAAAAGAGGGGTTTTTTGAGCTCAAATAGTGGAAAAGTGAAAATGATATGGTAAAAACGTTTTTACTCCATTTTATTTACTTTTACCATGTCATTTGGTTTTTTATGATGATTTATCTATTAAACCCTAATCCCTAATGTCCTTTTGAGTGTAATTTTTGCAGGCGTAGTGACTTCGATGTTCATATACAGGGATGCGGACATAATTTTCTTTTTCCATCGCATGTTTTGATTGTTTTTATGGTTTTTGTATAAAACCTCAAGCGTGGTCTTTGTCCTTTCTCATGCTCGAAAATACATGAGAACGCGATTGAGCATACTTTTATCACTTTTTCAGGCTCAACAAGGTTATACGAAAAAAGAACCCCCCTGGAGTCCTCTTTAATCTCTTTTCAGACTCTCTAAACATGAAAAGATAGCCGAGCGACCTTGCTATTTTCACGCTCGATAAAGTATTTGAAGAAAGCGTTTGGTGAGCGATAATTTATCTCTTTTTCGGTCTCATCGGACTATTTTACGAAAAAGGAACTGAAAGAGTTCTCTTTTAAATTTTTTTCCAGACTCTATAATCATGAAAAACCTTCGAGTTTTCTATCTTTGGACTCATTAAACAAACATCGAAAGACCCGTAATGGGACCAAACCACTCCTTCTTAGGGTTCGTTAAACATACTCCGAAGGAATTATCCAAAGGATAAGCTTATATCAACAAGCATATGTTATCCTCCTCAAGCTTGCGTAAAAATAAAGAGGTACTCGCCAGAAATGGTGGGGGGAAATTTGGGAAAGGGATATGTTTTCATMTTCRTATTGATTGGCAGTAAGTGTCRCTCTTGAACATGACACCCCCTATTCATCATTTGAAGCCGGTTTGGGAAATCCATTTGTCTCTCATTCGATTTGCTACAAGGTCATTCCCTGTGTCGTCTTTGAGTCAATGCTGCCAAATCATTGGTCGTTTCATTCATATGTTCAAGATAAGTCCATCTGAAACCTTTATTGAGTCGGCCATCTACAGTTGTCCATTCTCTCTGTGTCGGCCTTCCCTATGTCCAGTTCAATTTACATCATACTCTGTTTCACCTTCAAAATCTATTACTCATTTCATGTCATTGAAGGGGGATACATCAAGGCACTCCTGTGATGAGTTTTGTTCCATCGACTTCAGCTCATTATCCGGAATCAAGACTTAGAAATTCTTTGGTACCTTGGAGCTTGCATGCCTCAATGGCAGATTTCCTCTCTTTTGACAGTGGGTTTACATCATTGACCCCTGATCGAAAGATTCCATCGAATGTTCGACTTTAGTTCATTTATTCACACTCGATGGATTGTACTAGAGTACCTTGGGAGTCATTGACATCAATGGTGATTTCCCTCGCACTTGTTAACGGTTTCATCAATGACCAGTAATCAAGTGGTTTCTTCCATGTTCAAATTCAACACATGTAATCACATGGTTAGATTCATACTTTGGGCGACGAAATTGAAGACCCTGGATATCATCTCTTTTGTCCAGGTTGTGATGGAGGATGTATAATCTGCGACACATAGATCCATTGTGTATGTCTCGTGGCTATGTCGTCTCAATTTGAAATTTCTTGCATAGATCCACAGTGTATTCTGGTGGCTATGCTATATTTTGACGACATGGATCCACGGTGTATGATTGGTGGCCATGACCCATGTCTATGATGTCATTAGTCTGTGATTTGAGTATGGGAATTCCTACCTCAGAATTGATATATATGATATTCTGCAGATGCTTGGGTGTTTGCAAGTTTCCGATTAGGTGTGCTCCTGGTTTCCGACACACACATGCAACTTACAAAGTCTTTCGGCTGTCACTGATTCCAACCTCATACTTTGGGGGGCATTCTGTTACCCATGATTTTGGTCGTCATGATGATGTATTGATGATGGTGTACTCAGGCTCTTCATAAGAACTTTCTCCTGAGAAAAGTTACTTTCATCTCTTCCCAGAAAACTCATTTTTGAAGAAGGTTCGCAGGCTGCTAATGTATTTGGGTGCGACAATGACCCATTATCGCAGGTTGCTTTAAGCCAGGGTGCGAACTTCTCACACTGTGTTGAATAGCCAGGGTGCGAACTCTTCCTAAAGCATGGAAAAAGATGAATTCTCGATGTTTCTAGAAGGGAATCTTCTAGAAGAATGGGTTGGCATTTGAATGGTTATCCTTGTACTGGATTCCCTGATATTTTGGGATCATTCTTATCCAAGTAACTATCTCATTCTCTCATATATATTGAGGGAATTCTCATGGAAAAGGTTAAGCAAGATTCATTAGAGAATTGGTGAAAGAATTGTGTGAAGGACTTAGCTTGAACAGCATCTTAGAGACTCTAGCAAGTCTATCAAGAGGATTTGATATTCTTCATGCAAGGATTGAGCAAGTGTGGGTTTTGGAGCCAAGATCCATCAAAAGGAATCTTGCGACATCAAGGCGATTAGGTTGTAATCTTTACTTTCAATTAATATGATACAGTGGCATATCCATTTCCCATAAAGCTATTTCTACTTTATTGTGTAATTCCTTGATCATACACATAAGTTGACAATTGAATATATTGTGCTATCTTCACTTTGGTTGGTTTGTGTTGTCTTAGTCTTGACCTCACGAGAGCACCGGAGCGAAGTGGGAGCAACAAAGACCCTAGGAAGCGATACTAAGGTATGTTACTTGTTCCTTCCTACTAGTTAATTCAATGGTCAAAACTTAGGGAAAGAGTAATGTCCTGTCTTGTTTTGTTCTAGATCCAGGTGGATCTAGAGAGATCTGTTAGTGTCTGCACCTACCGATTAGTCCGATAACACTACCAGATCCGATGTTGAGGTGGATTTAGAGGCTAAGGTGCTCATGACTTCTTCCTGAGATCCTGCTGAGGCCTTGAACTTAATTTATTCCATAGGTATTCTGTTTTTTCTTCCTCTGCACATTAATTTCATGGAGAATTAACGCTCCAAATTTTGGTTATCAGGCCTGCATAGTTTGAGGAGATCTTTCCTCACACCATCCTATCATTTTCTTCCCTCCTTTCAAACCTGTAGATCTCATTACCTGCCTATCGAGTTTGATATATCTGCCTATCAATACCACTGAGCTTACAGTATCCAAACATATCCTATCCTTTGCATGCGCGGTGTGCTACCTAGAGACGTTACTCAAGCTACATTGTTTCTCCCCTGCCTCCTCTAACAGTTGAGTTGGGTAATTTTAACCCAGTTTCCAAGACTATTACAAGATATCCTTTCATCATATTTTTCTCATTGTTTCATATCTGCACATATTCAAGGAGGGATTTCTATATCCAGTTCTAGCTATTTAGAAACCAGTCTGGTTTAAGGGAAATTCTTGTAAAGGGGAAACCTTGTCCATTTGATATTTGACTCTTTAATACTCATGGTTATCACCACTCCATAGCCCTAAAATATCTTATCCTAAACTATGGAGACTCCTCAAATGAAGAAGTCACACAAGAGAGGTAAGGTGGTTAGAACTGAGCTTGTATACATGCATCTATTTGAGGCAGAGCCCATAGCCAGAGAAGTTTTTCAAAGGGTGGGATTCCTCTCTTTCTGCCAAAATATGCAAAGAGGTCATCCTGAGGTGAAAAGGAAGTTTTCCTTACATTTTGACGGCCTAAATACCAAGGTAGGGGACCTATAATTTGAGGTGTCTGAGACCTCTATTTCAGCTGCTACATGAATCTCTATCAGAGGTGAGAGATGGTTTAAATCCATGGCATTAGATGCACCCTATGCCAAATATTTCCTTAATCCTGAACATCAAGCTGATAATCTGACTAAAGGTGTTCCAAGGTATCATCTGATTGAGCAATTCAACAGAATATTGATGATCATTCAAAGGTACTTTACATGTGAAGGGAGGTTCAATACACTATACTAGTACTATATAAGGCTTCTGCTGCATTTTACTGGCAAAATTGAAATGAACATTCCCTACTATTTGCTAAGGAGCATAGGCAAGATGTCATATAGGGTTCAATCCAAGTCTAAGGCTGTGGATACTAGCATATTTCACTGTGGATTTATTAGAATGATGGTTTCTGAAGAGCTCGGTAAGAAGGATATCTCATGGGAAACTTTTGTTATTGCTTCTCACTTTAAGTTTGATATAGAAGATTCTCCTCAGTTGAAGAAAGCAAGCCCTTTACCATCCACCAGTGCTGCTAAAGAAGGTACTAGCAAGAAGAGAAATTGTAGAGTTCATGTTCAATATTAAGAGGCCATCAAGGAGGTTGCAGGAACTGAGGAGGAGGCTTTTCATTCTCCATAGAGAGATATTTCACCCCCTCCTCCACAAGAGTTAGAAAAATCCCATTCTTCTACTAAAAATACAACAAATAAAGGGAAGAAGCTACACTTCTCCTCATCTCCTTCAAGAGCCAGCATCAAGGTCAGAAATCCTTTCACAAGAGCATCAACTCCTAAAGAGGTTGTTGAAGAACAGTCCCTACCAAAAGTCTCAATCCTATAGAAGAAGAAATATAAGGGCCAAGGCATTGGAAATCCTGTGGAGAAGAAAGAAGAAATTCCTATACCAAAGAAGAAAGAATAAATCCATGTACAGAAGAAGAAAGATAAAGGCAAAGGCATCAAGAATCCTGATGAGATAGACAAAGTAATCCCTATGCAGCGGGAAGAGGAAACCATGAAAAATCATGTTGAGACTGTTCACATCATTACTCCACCTGGTAGCCAGACGTTCAAAAGACTAATCAGGCAACTCAGGGATGCCAGTAAGGAGGTGGTGTTGAGTATTTAACACACCCTAAAAAAAGGTATGTCACCATTTACTTTTTGGGGTACCACTTGATCTTCGGTTTGGATTGTTATCACTTCAGTATGAAATTGATGCCTTCACTTATCCCATATGTTTCATCGTTGAATCGATTAAAATATTTCTTGTGTACAACAATGAACCTTATTAACTCTGAAAAGGACTTAATTACTACTCAAGGAATCGGCGACCCAGGATTTTCCCCCGACTCACTTGAGAAATTCGGCATCAACGAAAGATAAAGGTGGTGAAAATTGTTTGGAAATTCAAAGTAGTCGAGTACCGACCTTCATCGGCGTCGGTCGATGAAAGCGTTTCTTTCCTACAAACAACCTCAGGAAGGATTTTTCTGAAGAACGATCCATTCAGTTTCAGCAGAAAAATGTAATAGTAAACATCGTGCAGAGGTAAGGAGTAAACAGTCGATCCCCAATCCCCAGGCCAGAGTGATGTGACGCGACGAGACATTTTACCTCCATATGTGTCAGATGCACCACATTCAAAGCTGGTATTTAATTCGTAGATTTTGCATTAGTTACCAATTCGTGAACAGATCAAAAGGATCTGTTAAACCCACTGATACAATGCATCTTCCCCCACACCTCCATCGTCAACCAATTAAGGTTTATTTGCAGAAATTCGAGGGTAATTTATTACTTGTATTAACTAATTGATATGACTAGTAGTACCTCTCTAGTTATATTGTGTTTGATTCATTGTGCATGGTCCCATTCTGTGCAGCAAGCAATTCAGAAAAAACAAGAGAGTGAAGCCAACAACCCGAAAGAAATGCCCAAATTTCAGTGAGTAGTAAGAAATTATTTTAGCAAGAATTACAGGTATGTATCTGTAACGGTTGTCATGCATTCCATTGTTACATGTCTGCACCCAATGTTTCTCTATATGCATGTTCAAAAGACATTTTAAATTACAGGAACAATGCCTCCGAATAAGCCTTCCACAAGAAATCGCCGAGAGCCCCTAAGCTGCAAGAATCAGAAGTAGGAGAATGCTCCTCCCCATCAGTTGCAAGACAATTAAAGTTCTCTCCCAAGCCAATATCCATAATTAAGAGAATCACCAAGGATCCCTTTGTCTAGCCCCCAGCTTTCAGAGACATGAAGGCAAGTATTGGAGCCAAGATGGGATTTCCTCATTGGCAAGAAGTTTTCAAGAAAATCAAGAAAGAAGAACCCATAAAATATACCCCACATAGTGATCCTGACACAAGGAAGCTCGATGATGAGTTCCTCCACAACATTCACAAGGCTTATCTGCACATGGTGGCAAGATGGTCTCCGCTCTTTCCCTGCATTGAGCTCCTGAAGTTGATCATTGACCACACTGACACCCAAAAATGTTTGATTAATGATGATAATGACGAATGCGTCAAATTCTTCCTGCCATCATAGGTTCAGAGTTACTATAAGCTCAAAGATTTTGAGCTAAAACTGAGCATTGATTTCATCCTGATTTTCTATGCATCACACGATACTAGCAAAATCATGTCGTCTTAGTGGAGAGAAGACAAAAAAATTGACAAATCGGACTGTTGGTTGGTATCCAATAGCCAATCTCAGGGAACCATACATATATCTCATCGCTCTACTCTGCAGGTTACATGGGGAGAAAGACTGCTCCCGATTTTCAGAGCCTTGGATGCCTCTGGCTTTTACAGTCACCATTTCAGGCATAGGCTTCAATTGGGGTGCCATCATCTCCAAGCAGTTGAGTACCTGCATAAGATAGGCTCAGGTGCTAAAGGAGGGGGATACCCCCGCTTTCTACATGGCCTCGTATCTACTGGACGTCATCTGCACCAGGAACGATTTTGTTGGGATGAACCTGAATTGGCACTCTTCAGAGCTTGCGGTCCATGTATACTTCAACATCCTATGGGAAAACAGGTACAAGAAATCCTATGTTGTTATTTGTGATCAGTTTATTGCATGCATGTACTTCTTTCTCTTTAGGAAAGGATGCCCTAGATTGTTAGATGAAGCAAAGAAGGTTATAGCCAAAATTGTCCACTGGTATTTAGATGAACGAGAAACCTACATCGGGGTTTTCGGTGCCACAGGGGCACCCCACTTATTACCCATTTGTGTTCTGGAATGGCTAGTGTTAGGGGAAATTTGCTATCAAACCATCCTGCATGGATACAATGCAACTTTAGTAAAAGACAATAAGCGGGCTTTCATATCGTATGGGTTTCATATCAGATTCTTCATGGTCAAAGATACCGCACATGCTAAACAACTCAGGCTAGGTAATTGGAATTTCGGTTCCAAACTAGCTGATTTCACAAACACGATCCCAAGGGATTGGTTCTACAACACGCATCATAGGTATCATCTTGTTGGTCCTATGCCCATGACCAGTTTGAGGATGAAATTTTTACTAAGAACGCCCAAGACTGGAATGTGGTGGCATCCAGGAAAGTTGATCCTCAAGGAACCAGGTTTAGAGCTATGAGCTATGAAGAAAAGGCAATGTTTATGGAGCAGGCAGTTCAAGAAATTAGCCGACACCCGAAAGGAGAAATTTCATATGAATTGGATGAAGGAATAAGTGATCTTGAAGTATACATTGAAGCTACGGGAACTCATCAGGAATCCCAGATACAAATCAGGAATCTCCCGGAAGATCAAGCTGCGTAAGAAAGGGGTACGTTGTTACATCAACAAACCAAGATGCTGATGAAATGAATGCAGGATGACCCGTATCTTTTCATAGGACCTGTAGTTTCAAATTTTGTTCAAAGTGTCCCGATGGAGTCGAACGATCCTAGTTCCATAGCCCCTGACAATGCCCATGGGTTAGACAACCCTGAACCCGCAACATCGTTGATCGACCCTTCGGAAGAAGGGACAACTCAACCAGAGACAGGTCGGGTCTCGATAGAGACACAAGCGCCTAATCCCTTGAGCACTCATATACATATTTATAGTGACGAAGAGAGTCTGGAACTTGCTCACGGCACCCCGGTGCAAGTCCAAGAGGAAAAAGGTCCCGAGAAAACCACTTCCCCTGAGCCTGAGGTCCAAGACAAGCAGGTCTTACAAAAGGAAATAGGGTCTGAAGGTGGCCTCGACACAAGAGAGTCCGATAGACATAAATCAGAAGAAGGACTGAGTGGTAAAACTCCACAAAAGAAAATCAGTAGTTCTACAGTCGACGAGCAAGTAAGTGATGATTCTGTACCCGATGCTTCCATTACGCCCAATATTCAAGTCCCAGACAAATGACAAGTAGAGGTCGGATCTACAAAACAGAGCGAAGAAATTCAAGATCCCACTACTGAGAAAATATACACCGCGGCTAGCTTGAGAAACAACCTCACATGGGGATATCAACATATACCAGAACCGATAGACGAAGTAGCAGACATCTATGCAATCTCCTATAATCAAAAGAGGAAGGCCATCGTTCAAAGGACTGTGAAAAGGTGAATGAACATTTTGGATCAATCCATTGTGGTTACCACAGAAGAGAACTTAATCAACACTGCAGATGCTCACACGTCTGAACTGATATGCGTAATAAAATCCCTCTCAGATGTCGCTCAGGATAGAGTCGGGAGAGATTAAAAGGAACTATCCGACACCCAGGAAGAGATCGAACACCTGCACCATCTTGTCAATTACTATAAAGGAACTACATAGAACACTATGTATCTGAAATATGAATTCAACGGAGTTTATAATGATTTCAAGAAGGAAAGGAACCTGTTAACCAACAACATAGTCGAGTTCTAGGAGGACACTCTCATGGCACTCGCAACATGCAAAGAAATGGAAAGGTGGCACAAAAAGGCACAACAAGTGATAGAGAGACTCGAATACATTGAGGCATTTCATCAAGGTCGAGAAAAGGAAAATCATGGCATTCGGTTGGTTGGAAAAAGTAGTCTCGACCACATGAAAAAATCTATTGAATACTGGGAAAAGATGACCTGGGACCCACACCGAGAAATCGAAAAGCAATGGGATAAGTGACAGAAACACTGAGGTAAAATTAATAAAGTAACGAAATATGTTCGTCTCCCTGAATTATGCACCCTCAATGAATTCACTAACTTGAGTGATGTGTTCAAGATGCACTCCATACAAGACTCACTTTGGGCTGAAAAGTGCGCAAAGGTCACCGATGCAAAGCCAGGGCAAGTGCAACAATTCGCAAGACACCCGATCAGAGCTCGAGCCATGCTGCAACACCTGAACTCCATTTTGGTAAAGTACCAGATGCATGCAGTGGATATCATAGGAGTATATGTTGCCCCTATGGAACAACACAGGTTCCCATGGGCTCAAACCTATGAAGATATGTTTATCATCTGGTCTGAATATGAAAGAAGTCACCCTTTTCAAGAGACATCTCAGGTGGACTGTTGAAAGAAACTGTTGGATGATCACGCCACGTGGTGATTTTTTGTTTGACCTAAATTGTATTTAGCCATTAATTATAGTTGAATTTTATATTATAAATAGAGACATCGACCGATTAATGAAGGCTCGATGGTTGTTGTAAGAACTCTTTCCTTTTTGGTTGTTGATAACTATTTTGAGATTGCTATAAACTGAGAAGTCCTTCTGGACCAAAGACAAAATGTTTTTATCAGATGTATGTGATTGGATTTTGCAGAAGAATTACTTCCTATCCTGTTCCAATAATGATGCAGTAAATGAGTAAGAGAAATCAATTCTGTTGTCAAGTTATCTGGTGCAATGTTTTGATGTTCTTTTCTTTAATGATGAAGATAAATCGTTTTGTTGTTACGTGATGAATGTTATGGTAGATGAATTATTTTTATTTCCATGATCTAAGTTACACATGTGTTTTTCTTTCTGTTAGTTAGATTCTCAGGCGGTAATTGGATGCTCATTTGGTTAATGTATTATTACTAGGCCATTTGGTATAGAGTTACTGTCTGCATGTTTGAGAAGCGGGTTATCCCAAGCTTAGAATCTTCCCAGTAGTTGAAATTCAATCCTGTTACTTGTCAAGTTGGATTATGCTGGATTGCATCTCTCAAACCAGCCCCACCTAAGCGAAAAATACAGAAAGGAACAGTCCTATTTGAAGGGAGAGCCTTCACAAGAAAACACAAATCCCATCGATAAATAGGTTGGATCACAAGATCCAGAGAACCATTCCATCTCAAACGCTGCAGAGTCTAATTGGGCCTCTGTGGCGGGTTTGGTTCTTGCTATTGAAATCAAGGGATTTAAGACCCATCAACGGGTGGCTCATTTGAAAGCAGATGCCATGTCTTATAGAGTTGATATGAAAGAACTCATGGATGGATACATCCACACTCTTGACCTAGCAAGGTTTGCAACAAGAAAGGCCAAACCTCTCCATAGGCAGCTCAAAAACTTTTATAGGAAGAATAGAGACTTTCAGTCTCATAACAGAAGGCTCAAATCAGAGTTGCAACATTTCCAAGATGAAATGGCTCAAAGGAACTTCCAAGTATTGGTTGAAGATGTTATTGAAAAGGAGAAACCAACATCCAAGGAGAGCATAGCTCCATTGAAGAAGTCTACCACTGCTAAAGGGAAGAAGAATGTTGTGCCAAAGGGAGGTCCTCCTTCTCCAAGAAGGAGTGTCAGGTTAATGAAGTAACTAGTGAAAGGTGAGATCCATTTTTGAAGATGGTCTCTTTTTGAAAAGATAAACAATTGATGAAACACTACATCTACCACCTATACAGGCTTCTAGTACTTATTGTTCAGAGTTTTGGGTTTTCACAAAGAATTAATCCCTTCAAGAGTAGTAGCGCAGACATTCTATAGCGCTATGGCACTACAGAATAGTCTATTTTTTATGTTCCACCAGTATGCTACCTACAATGCTACCAAATCGCCTAATACTAATGGAGCTGCTAATACCTGAGGTTGCTACCCATTCTGCACATGTTCAAGTGAAGGTGCTGCAAATTTTGATGGCACTACCGAATGTTTGATAGGATATACAGAAGAGCTCTACCAAATGATGCTACCAACAGATACCAGGAATCAAGGAGAGTCGAGCTAGCATATTTATGAATAGATGATGATGGGAAGAATTGCAGAGACAACAAATATCAATGTGATAACATCCACATGCCCCTGAAGGAAACTTGGAAAGAAAGGAGTTGTGCACCAAAGGGGGATCAAGTCAGTTCAAATATTGGTTGGATCAATGACCAAAATTTTCCCATTTTATATCTTAAGTTGTTATATGAAATAACTTCTTAGAGATATTCATGGGAAGAAGGCCAGTTCACACGTCTAGTTGTTGCCTCCTTTTTTTTTATAAATAGATAGATGAAATGATTTAGTAGGTTCGAATCGTTGAGCTAGGCTCCCTTATATTGTAATATTTTGATGAAGTTACTGTGAACTGGTTATGTACTTGATTTGAGACATCTTGGTTAATATAAATTAGCTTCTTATTCCAACTTATTTGTTTTTTGATGCTAAAGTGTTCATGCTTTGAATGATTCACATGAATTTTTCTGGTGATATTATGATGTATGTTTGATTATAATATTATTATGATGTTTATTTAGTGTCCTTAAACTTTTAACTCAAGAAGATCTTGTGTTAAGAGTTTTTCTTCCTTAGGTTGTCTACAGACCTGATGTTTACAACAACCTCTACATTCCTCTCACTGAAGTCTTCCCTCTGTTCACATTTACTCCCACTTACTAATTGAAGTTAGCCAAGACCTTGATTGCGTGCATGCTAGCCCTGATTTCTGAGTTGGAACATTATCATATTGAGTCTTATCCATTTGACCCCTCAAAAAACTCTTTTACATTTACATATAACCTGATGGGTACTAGGCTTGCCTTCTATGCAATCTAAAGGTGATTCCTAGTGCTAACAGGTGAAAAAATATCCTGTTGTGCTGACGAACCCATTTCCACATGGGAAAAACATGCCTCAAGCTTCAACATCCTCAAGCGTGAAAGGGGGCAGTCAAGGACCCCCCGCGACTACCAATAAAAACTCGACCACAAATATTTACATGATGAATGCTGAGGCTAATATAGAGACTAGGGCTTGAGATTACAGAATGTCAGAATTTGTTGAGGAGGGAAAATAAGCCACGAACCCACCGAATCCTCTCCAGATTGAGAAGGCGATGAGAGAAACAACCACTCACATCCCAAAAAGTTCATTTAAGAAGGCTTCTCATAATTCCAACGCAAGGGCAACCCAGAACTACTCCGTTGTGGAAGATTTGGCACAGATCCCTTGCATTATGTCTGCTTTGGAAGTCCTCTAGAGTTTCCCTTCGTAGAGAAAATATCTATTATCCTCCTTGGGATCAACAGAAACTTGTACCTCGGAGTGATCATTTTTTATCCAACCGACTTGAAACCCCATCTTCCTTACCACGTTTCATTTTAGATAGTAGTGGATTATACCACAAAATATTTCACTTGGAACATTTTTCATACAATGTTTGACGAGGGTGCCTCAACTTGTGTGATGTCGTTGGCATGCTCGAAGGCCATTGGCTAGCCTGGGTTGTCTTTGTCGCCTATGTTGCTTACGACGTTTTATGGTCAGTCGTTCAGACCACATCAAATCATTATTTATTTTCCCATGCAGTTGGGATGAAAATCCGTGTGTGTCGAAGTTGAAGTTGTTGATGTGCCTCTCGACTACAACCTGTTGTTAGGAAGGAGTTGGACTTATGCAATGCATGCAGTGGTTGCTATGATTTTTTGGGTCTTGTGTTTTCCGCATGAGGGTCGGATTGTGACCATTGACTAGTTGTCTTTCTCCCATCCCGACCCTTCATCGGGGGCTTCCACGGTCATGATGATTGACAGTCCATAGCCCAACACTGTCAACTTAGGTGCTGGTCTGTTTCCATCGTTGGTGGGAAATTTTGATTACCCACTGCCTTCTAGTGATGTCAAGCTTATATCGATTGTTCCCGTCTAGCCTAGGGATGCAATTCTATAAGTATCATCATTTCGAACAAGTTACTTTAATGATCTGTGGACTCTACCTTCCCCATCGGCTTTGATGGAAGCGACAAGGAATCCTGGCATGGCCATACCCTTGTCCGCAGCTTAGGTTGCATACAATATTGTCCAGCTGAATTTGGCCAACCTTGATCTAACTCCCCCTCAAGACTTAGATCCATTTCTCGAGCCTATTTGGGCTTAAGGTTCTCTTTCCACTAAAATCCTTTATACCTATTATTTCCCTCTGACGAGGCAATTCTCGAGGCATTGAATGGTCCCGATATACCTTTGGATGATCTAAATCATAGAAATTTCTTCCTTCCCAAGTTAAGGAGAATAGAGGCAAGATAATTTTTGTTGACTATGAATGGAGATAATCTGTGTCCTATCAATCCTATGGCTACACACAGAGTTTATGTCGAGGGTAATATGGCAAGTATCTTTACAACGAATCCAATAGATATCTCCAAAACCCCTGGCATTGTGGAGAATGTTTTTGTCAGAGAGGACTGCTCTCGTGAAGAGATCAAACTTATACTAATTTATTTAAGGAATTTTGTGACGCTTTTGCCTGGTCTTACGAGGAAATGCCAAGCATTGACCCATGAATTTTCAAGCATGAAATTATGACTTATCCTGATTCTAAGCCGGTCCGACAGAAGCTTCGTTCGGTAAATCCTTGAAAAGAGGCAAAAATTAATGCAGAAGTAGAAAAACTGCTCAAAGTCAGTTTTATCTACCTTGTACAATTGATGGAATGGGTGTCAAACCTGGTTCCAGTTAACAAGAAATGGGGTACGATTCACATGTGCATAGAATTTCGTGATTTGAATAAGGCCTGTGTGAAAGACAACTTTCCCACCATGTTTATCGATCATATTTTTAATGAGTGCGGAGGCTGCGAGGTCTTTTCATTTATGGATTGTTTCTCGGGATACAATCAAATTCAGATCAAACCTGAAGACCAGCATAAAACAAATTTTATTTGTCCTCGGGGCATGTTTGCGTATCGTAAGATTCCTTTTGGCCTGAAGAATGCTGGAGCCACCTTTCAGCAAGCCATGTCATTTGCTTTTCATGACCTTATACATATAGTCAAGGCATATCTTGATGATATAGCATCACGCACTCGCAAGAGATCTGATCATCCCGCTCATCTTTGACTAATATTTGAACGATGTCGCTTCTATCAGATTCGCTTGAATCCTAACAAGTGCAGTTTTTGTGGGACATCAGGTCATCTCTTAGGTTTTATTATTTCAACAACAGGGATCATGGTCGATCCTCTCAAGGTTGAGGCGATATTTCAATTGCCTCCCCAATGCACGATACCCTGATTTTAGAGCTTACAGGGGAAAGAAAACTTTCTTCGCCATTTTGTCGCGAATTACGCCAAGATCACTAAAGGGTTTATGCATCTCTTGAAAAATAGAGTCCCATTATGTTGGGATGAAGTCACTGAGCACTCTTTTGAAGCATTGAAATGTGCCCTTACACCATCCCCTCAACTCTATCCTCTCGATTATAACAGAGATTTCTTGTTGTATTTGGTTTTTGCAAAGTCGACCATCGGCATGGTCTTGGTTCAAGAGGATGATCTGCTCGAGGAGCATGTTATTTATTACCTTAGTCGAGGCCTGGTTGGGTCGGAACTAAACTATTATCATGTTGAAATCTTTCTTTGCCAGCAATTCATGCTATCCAACGATACCATCACTACATTTTGCTTCGCAAGATCACTGTCATTGTCATTGTGAACCCTTTCCAATATGTGTTAACATGGCGGGTCATTAGCGGAAAGATCAGTAGATGGATTGTAATCCTCCAAGAATTTGACTTGTATTTTATTTCCATGAAATCCAAAAAGTCATTGGTCTTTACCGAACTCATTTCAGAACTTCCAGTCGAGTCTAGTGATATCACACTCGAAGAATCACCGATTAAAGGAGATCTTTTTCTAATAGCATCTTCGGTCCCCTGGTATGGATATATACTATTCTATCTCCAGAATTTGAAGTGCCCTGCTTCTGCTTCCCATGATGAGTGTCGACGAATTCGACATCAGGCAAAAAATTATCTTATGCTCGATGACATTTTGTATTGTCAAGGCATGGATTGCATTCTTCATCGATGCCTTATCCATGAAGAAGCATAGCTCATTTTGAACGACTGTCACACTGGAGCATGTGGTGGTCATTTTGGGTTGGTAACGACCTAAAATATTCTACATGCAGGTTACTTCTGGCCCTCGTTAATCAAGGATTGCATTGAGGTAGTCAAGAAGTGCCACCCATGTCATATCTTTTATCAGAAGATGCAGGCACATCCTACTCCCATGTTTTATGTCATTGTTGTTGGCCCTTTCACCAAGTGGGGGATTGATTTCACTACATGTCACTAGGATTCAACTAGGGGGCATCGTTACATCATCGTAGAAGTAGACTACCTCACAAAGTGGGTCGAGGCTATGCCAACATTAAACAATGATGGCGAAACGTCGACTCTTTTCATTTTTAACCAAATAGTAGCAAGGCTCAACATCTCGAAGGAGATTATCACTGACCAGGCAGTCACTTCCAAAACAAAATGATGAATGAGTTAACATCAAAGCCCGGGTTCAGGCAAGAAAATTTGTCACCTTATTACCCGCAAGAGAATGGTTAGGTTGAAGCTATGAATAAGTCTCTCAAGACTATTTTCTAGCGGATGATCAATTCTACCAAGTCAAATTTGCATTTGATGTTTTATTCAACGTTGTGGGCCTACCAAACGTTTGTTAAGACTGCCACCGGTTTTTCACCTTTTCAACTCGTATATGGGCTAGAAGCAGTCTTAAATATTGAGTGTTAGATTCCTTCTTTAAATTTGGCAGTAGAACTACTGCCAGAAACTTCACCACTTGAGGAATGCCTACTATATCTTGAGCAACTCGATGAGTAACATCGAGATGTAGCCTCGGCCAATGAGGCTCATAAGAAACGAGTCAAGTGTCAGTATGATCGATCCGTTATTCCTCGGATTTTCTCCAAAGCCGATCTTGTCTTGGTCTATGATCAAGACAAATATCCCCTAGGGACAGGAAATTTCAAACCCATGTGGTTCGGACCGTTCATTTTGAAATAGGTCTTGAACAAGGGTGCTTACCATCTCGTTTATTTTGAATGAAATTCCTTGGCAGAGCCTAGAAATGGGCTCTACCTCAAGAAGTATTACTCTTAGGTTGGTCACCTGGGTGACTTCTTTTACATATGTATAGCTTCTTATAAAATTTTTGTCTTTTTTGTTTTATGGACGTGTAGTTATTTATGTCTTCTTTTTCACTGTGGCAGATGTCAAGTGAATCATAGGTTTTTTGGGGGTTCGCAGACGACGCTAGTTGACACACTCGGAGGCTTGCTTCCGCAGCTTGAGTGATTTTCAAACCTAGAGGCCAATTGTTATCTTCCAGAGGTATTTGTCTAGGTGACGCTACAAACAATGTTTTTGAGTACAGTGTAGTGATAGAGTTGCTTAGTGATGCTTTGTCGCATGGCATTTCTCACCTCTGGGTCTACCTATATGCTCATCTGGTTGTGTCCCAGTTAAATTTATTTTACTACATTTATGATACCACTTTGCACCGATGTTTCCTTAGGGTACGTCTCTTAGAATGTTATTTTGATTACATTACATATATCCATGTTCCTAGGAGATTTAATCATATGATAGATACTCTAGCTAATAAAATATTAGATTGGCATGTTGCACACACATAAAAATAAAAGCACACACATACACATGTACTTACATTTGTAAAAGATGTAATCCATAAGACAAAAAATATGTGTATATATTAGAAAGTGTCATGAGTACATAGGTGGGCGCAAACGCCTCAAAAATAATGTTTAGTATACATTGTTGGGCTTATGCATCAAAAAATACATGTACAAAAGGTGCCCTCGGCACATCAAAAGTCTAGCCTATCTAAGCACGGGGCCTATTGGCCATGCCATAATGCACAACGATGTTGAAAAAACATCGGAAAAGCTGGACCCACATCCGTGGCACCCCCACTACATGAGGTTGCATGGAAGGCGGGACATCCTCGATCTCGACCATGGGTGCTGTGCAAGTGAGCACAGTGAGGTTGCGCTCCACTTGTCTCAAAAATATCTTAGCCTCTCTGGATGGAGGTCCCCCTACATCTGTTGGTCCGCCGGTTGTTTCTAGTCCTTCCTTTGGTCGAGGACTTCATCGAGTCCTCTCAAATTCTGTTGGGTGCACTGGTCCCACATCTGTACATAGAAGATACACAAAAGTCAGTACTCTATACACACATAAAAATGATATATATAAAACAATCAAAAATTAAATAACTTTAAAAACAAGTTACATATCTCTCCTTGCTCCTCTCTGGGAGGCATGGGCATGTTTATATCCCTAGAAAAGTTGATCCCGACATAGGGGTATTCCTCGATCACTAGAATCCATCGTGCCCACTAGTTGACGAACTTGTCATCAAAGGCCTCTATGGTCCTCCCTCCCCCCTATCGTGGAAGTAATGTTACCCATCTGCATATCATTGGGAAGGAGGCCACATGCCCCCATACCGTCTCTCTGGGACTGAGACTGGGAACCCTCTCGAAGAAGAAGGAACATAATATTTTATCGAACCCGAAGTCCTTATTGGTATGATGTCGACACTGTGTCAGCTATCTCTTCATGCACATAAGCATGGTCGTGCTCCAGTCAAAGATATGTGCCTCCTGACACTGAATGGCACAATGCATGTGCACCCGAGAGGCCTGATGTAGGGTTGTGGATCTAGTAATCCACCCAATCAGTAATAAGATCACTCGCAAAGTCAAACTCGTGATCTTTTGAATCGTCACCTGAGAACCTACCTTCTCAGTGTCAGCATCACAATACATTCAGATGTAATCCTCGATGTTGAAAGTCCCAGGTGGAAATGTCCTTAGATTTACTGGTTCCCCTCTCCTCGAAATGCCAATTAGGAAGTAGATATCCTCAGTCATAGGAGTCAACGACTGGCCCTCTAACATGAATGCCTCTACATCCGGGTGATAATAATCAACGAGGGCATTGAGTAATATGGGTTGTTCCCTCATAAAAGGACACTGGAAGAACTTCCACAGTCCACATTTTTTTACTGTGGTGGTGGATATGAGGTCCTCTTCGACAAAAATGTCTATTTCCTCGTGCTCCCTCTCCCTCTAGTAGACATACATCATGTTCCATGGAAAAATGGAGGAATTTAGCTCTTTCATTTTTATTTTTTCCAAGCTTGTAGAGGTGTACGCGACCTTTATTGGCCACAATTGCATATGTATGCAAGCATATTGTTTTTTGCTTGAGTACATACGTGGGTTGTCCTTGGATAGCCCGCGTACACGCAAGGGAACTCTTTTTGAGAGAGCATGCCCCCTCAAAAACCAAAATAAATGCATAAATGAAATATTGAAATGCAAGAGGGATCATTTTGTACTTACCTAGTCCAAGTAGAAGTTTGTTTTGTCCACTGAATCTCCTGGACTGACCTTTTCTAGCAAATGGGTTTTTTCTCCTTTTGGTTAATTTTCGAATTACAATGGTGAAAATAAGTTGTCAGCTTTTTTGGCCCTTTTTGCCAATTTTTGACCCCCTGTGTCATTTTTCATGGCTTGGCAATCACTTGGCTATGTTTCTGAGTTTCTTATTGGACTTTTCAGTACTCTTTTCCTTTTGGTTTGACAACTTTTTGGGGATGTGTCACTTTTGGTATCCTTTGGTAAAAGTCATTTTTTCCAAATTTTTGCATATAAGTTAAGATTTCGTCTCCACTTTCTGCATCTCGTTTACTTTTTCACTTTTCCATGGGATCGACCCCACTGAAGTGAGACATGGAACCTTCATTGTTACTCTAGAAGTTTCGTAATTAGGTGGTAGAGCCTACTTGTACATGGATGCCCTAGGTAGATCCTTCATGCATTTTCGTGTCCATGTTGTCAGTAATGAATATAGGCTTGGGAGTCCTTGTTAGTCCTGTCATTATTACGAGATTAAGCCTCATTCATTTGATGCACCATCATTCTTGGCCTTACCCTCGAGACTCCCAAATGAGCACACTTTGTTGTCTTTCAAGCTCTCTTTAAAATTCGAAAGTAACATCCGACGAGACTGTATTTATTCTTTTTTATATTTTCTGGATTAACTGAGAAAAGTATCCCCCTGGAGTCTTCTTTAAGCCCTTTTCAGACTCTCTAAACATGAAAATATTGTTGAGTGATCTTGTTTCCCTTCACGCTCACCAAACTCAAATTTGAAGGCACATATGTCTAGCGGTAGTTTACCCCTTTTTTTCTCCGAATGGCTAATTTCATGAATGAAGGTATGCTCTAGGAACTTCGGTTCACTAGAAGAGTATTCTCATGTGTAAGTTTAACCCTTATTTGGGCCTGAGGGACTAAATCTTTGAAAAAGAAACATTCTCCTTGGTTTTGGTTTATCACCTTTTTCGGGCCTTGGAGATTACTTACGAAAAAGGAACCCCCACAGAGTCCATAGTTAAGCTCTTTTTAGACTCCCTAAATTTGAAAAGATATTTGAGTGACCTTGTTCCTTCACACTTGTTAAATTGGTCCAAAATAAGATCTACTGGTATGAGTTTAACCCTTTTTCCAGCTTATAGATTATAGTAGAAAAAGGTACGCCTCGGGAGATTCGTCTCACCGGGAGAGTTCTCCTAAGTAACTTTTATACTTTTTCGGTCTAAGGAAACTAAACTCAGAAAAAGGTTGTGAGTCCATAGTTAAGACCTTTTCAGACTCCTTAAAATTGAAAATATTGCCGAGTGATCTTGTCTTTGTCACACTCGTTAAAATGGTTTTGAATGGACGTATTTTCGGTGCAAGTTTAACCCTTTTTCGAACCGACTAGTATATCTCCAAAACAGGTACTCCCTGGAGTCTTTTTTTATTTTTTTTTAGACTCTCTAAACGTGAAAAAAATATTGATCTTACCTTCTCTGGGCTCGTAAAAATTACATAGAAGGGGTCTCACTGTGTCTTGCTTAATCACATTTTCATCTCTCCGTCTTTGGCCTAATGTTGAATCCATGTTTCTCTCTATTGAACCTTGGAAGCATGCCTTATACGCAAGTCTTGTAGCACTTCTTGCCTCTACGACCTGACACCTTGACCCATGGAGGAATTTTTCCCTAGTGTCCTTTTTCTGCACATGTCTCCTTTCTCTGAGAATTAGTGTGTTCCTTGTGTTGGATTACTGAGAGGGGGGGTGAATCAGTAATAGCATAATTATAATCATTTTTCTTCAAATGTTATATCAATGTAGAATTATTATCCAATAATGAGCAGTAAGAAATCAACAATCACACACATACACAATACACCAGTGTTTTACGTGGAAACCCAAATTGGGAGAAAACCACATAATTCTTTTTCTTATATGTCTTCAAGAATTACATTCATTGGAAGCACCAACTTCCTTTGTTTTCCAGTTGCAATTGGAAGGAGGCTCCAACCCCCTAGTTTCTCAGGCTACAACCTGAGGAAAGCTCCAACTCCCCAATTCTCTAGCTACAGCCAGAAGGAGGCTACAACCCCCAATGTTCTTTGGCTACAACCAGAAGGTGGCTACAACCACCTGTCCTTGCCCCATCCTGCCACCCTGAAGTAAAAGTAGAATGATGGAACCACTGTCACACTATCACTGTGAGATATACCGATGTAAACCTATACCAATAAATATGAACCATGCATCAACCTTTACCTCAACCTATAATCAACATGTACCATAAACAAGTGCATCAACCATGCACCAACCTGTAATCAACCTGTACCATAAACAAGTGCATCAACCATGCACCAACCTGTAATCAACCTG
>JZKD02S1609582.1:624533-648051 GCA_000966675.3 Picea glauca | reverse complement strand
AGCTTTTGAGACCTTTGACCCCTATGTATACTATGAATGAGGCATCCAAAAACTGGGAAAATGAAACTTGAGTCCCATCCATTGATGCCTACTCGTTCTCATACATGTAATACTTATTCCTTCTTGACTGAGGAATTGGCCGGTTCTTCATCATGACCAGTGACTGGTACTTTCACTATTTTATACCCCGCCTGAAAATAAATATTACCACATTCATATCACATGTGCTCTCTATTTTGATTCATAATAGCTCTTGTCAGTGCTAATATATCCAAGGTTAACTCATCTGGGTTTTTCTATTGAGCGACCTACAATTCTGTCTTTAGGGAGTCCAAATCTTATTTGAGGCTTTCATTTTCCTTCCTTAGTTCAGTAATCCTGGAATTTTTTGTATCCTTTATCTTCTTCTCAATTTGAGCAAACAACTGAGCAAGTGGCACATCCTCACTATTTTTTGTAACTAGTTCTTGTATGGCAGATACACTGACGAGAGTTGGTTCTTGTGTAACAATTGATTATGGCATGACTAGTTCTTGTGGAACAGTCTTTTCCTGGGCAGCTTGTTCTTGTGCAACAATGAAGTCTGGCATGACTGGTTCTTGTGGAATAGTCTCTTCCTGCGCAGCTAGTTCTGGTGTAACAGCTAAGTTCTTGGAAGAGGCTAGTGCTTGTGTTATAGTCATGTTGTTGGAAGGGACTGGTTCTTTTTTGGAAGTCACTTCGTTAACAATGGAGGATAATGGATGAAGAATAGGTATCGCATGTGCCATATTCTTCCATCCATATGCTGCTCCAGTAGACCTCGTTGACCTAGTTCTCCTCCTAGGTAATGTAGAGACAAAAGCAGGGGATTTCATTTTCGTTGCTTGAGGAGAAGGAGGGCATTCTTCAACGACCAGACAAGGAGGAAATTATAGGATGTTGGGGTTTGGTATAATATATACATCGTCACTCGATGAGTGATTCACAGAATCATCAAGCGAAGCCGATGATTCTGCTGCAATTTGATTACATTCGGCCTGAATTGAAAAAATGGTTTCTTGAAGTTCCTTGCACAAGGTAAAACCTAGTATACGTATCTCCATAGGATCAGTTTTCATCTCTCACGGGTTTTTATTAGCAATGTCAAAATTTGGCAGTGTCTGAGCATCAAAAAAATCATAACACTCTGTCGCAGCAACAAGAGGGTTTTGAGTTGCTCCTGGTGCAACTCTGTCGATGCCTCTCTGAGACTTGGATCTGGTTTGACATTTTCTTTTCTGAGATGATTCACTAGAAGTGATAGTAGGGGCTTGAATGAATGTTGCAACAATTGGAGGGTTTTGAGTTGTTTTCGGTTCAACATGAGATGTAGTCGACGTACTGGCTATTACAGCGGGGGATATAACTGTTATTGCAATAGAGCTCACTCACCTAGTTCTCTTCCTAGGTAATGTAAAAATAGAAGCAGGGATTTTCTTTTTCTTAGCTGTAGGAGTAGGAGGGAGTTCCTCAACAATAGTTGTTGCAGCTGAGGGCTGAGGCTCATGACTTGGTCTAGGGATTGCGTTGTCAACTGCTGGCTCAATTACAACTGTGTGAATAGGGTTTAGTTGTTCTGGCTCAACACTGTCGATGGTTTTATGAGTGGTGTTAGAGGTGCTTCTGGTTTTGCGTTTTTTTCTCAAAGTCGAATTATGGGCAATTACAGTCGGGGCTTTAAATACTGGTGCAACCGAGGGTTGAGGATTTGGCTGCTCTCGGTCGACCATAACAGAAGGCACAGGAATTGGTTGTTCTTCCACTTCAAGTAATGTGGCATTAGGAATGCTCATTCCTTTACGAATCAACAACCCTATCAGTCTATGATTGGAAAGACAATTATTGGGATTCTTTGATTTCTTGACAAAGTGAGCCATATTATGCAAGGAATGAAGAAGGAATTAAGGGTTGTTTATGAGATTCTGATGTCTTAAATGTGACAGTAGGATAAAATCAGAAAAATAAACAATTTGATATCTTCCTTCGCATGTAATGTACCTTTTTACAAATTTCGATACTTTCCCCCATAGTTCTGGTAAGGAACTTACATTTGCACCTTGGCCCTTGGTCTGAACTTGTTCATCATCCATGAGAAAACCTTTTTGTGCATCGAGGAGATGTGCTTTTCTGGTAAACCATATTTCTTCTGTGGTCGGCAACCCTATCACAACAGCCATGGTTTCTTTTGTCACTGGAATCCTCACCCCGTGCACCATTGAATGCCCTTCTGTGAGATTCTGACTAAATTCCAATACCTCTGCTTCATTAAACCCCTATAGCTTCTTAAAATAAGAAATCCAGCCAGCCTGCAGAAATATTGGGTAAACATTCGGGTGTAGCAGCAATGTCGGGTGTAGCAACAATGCAACCAGATTTTCCGGTTCATACCTCACAGTTGATCCTCCCATAAAAGTTGGTTTAGAGTCTAACAGTCACACAGGAGGAGAAACCAGCACCTAAACCAGAGACACAACAAGTTCGAACGTGGATTGCATAAAGAACATAGTGTCTCAGGAACAATAAGCGTGGTTGAAAGGTGGCGGAGGTGAATATAAAATGGGATTTGGACAACGTAGATTTTCTTTCCCCCCCCCAACTAATCTGATTGGCTCATGGTGCAACGAATTTAGGACAATCGACAGGTAAACGTTAAATATTGCTTCCATATCTACATTACTTTGACACATAGATTAGTCACGTACCTCATAACTTACCGCACGAACCGATATGTCAGAGTAACCACACTATCCAACCGCCATCTGATCTGCATGGAATAGCTATAATGATGAGAGATGGATCTGGAATGTGAGAAACTATGATATGACAATTGGAGCAGAGGTGGAGTCCTTTCTTTGGTTGACCAACTGGAAATATGCGGATGTGGAATCAAGTAATGATGAAGCAACATTTCTTGTCAGATAAAGTGGAAAAGATAGCAGCGAAAATGAAAAAACAACAGTGTTTCAGCATGGAAAGATATCCGAGCAGGAAAGATTGATGGAGTATCAGCATGGAAAAGTGGCAGAAATGTGAAAAGAATGGGTAGAGAGACATGTAAATTAGAGAAAAGGAATAACAGAGGTAGGTGTATCAACATGTATTTTGGTCTGAATAGTGGAATTAGGTGAAGCAACATGTAAATCGGCCAAAAGAGTGTAACAGCATGTAAGACAAAATAGTCCAAAAAATGGTGTAATAGCATGTAAATCAACCAATTTGTCGGAAAAGAGTGTAACATCATGTAAGAAAAAATAGTCGGGACAATGGTGTAACAGCATGTAAAGTGACCATTTTGTCGGAAAGAGGTGTAACAGCATGTAACCCGGCCGAACACAGAATCACTTAGTTTTTAGGAAGTTTTTCAGCTTCCAGAAACTAATCCTTTGGCTCCTTCTGTTGTATAGTGTAATCTATATTGTTGTTCATCAATCCATATGCACACAAGTAATTGCCTGATACCCTTTTAGGCTGAATTTATTAAAGAAGCATAAAATTTTTGAAGCAAAAACAAAAAAATTCAAATTCACAGAGTTTATTTATATACAAGGTTTTATTGAAAAGAAAAAAGTTCTAAGGTTTATAAGGGGAAGGAGCAAGCTCCTTTCCCTTTAAAAATTGATAATCTATATCAGTTGTACATCTGGATTTAAATTTTTCCTTGGAAAGTGGATGTTGATATAGGTATAAGCGATGACCATTTGCAAGTAACTGTGTATTGGATCCATCAATAGTGATCAACCTGACTGTCCCATTGGGAAAAAGGGTGTCTACCTTGTAAGGTTCCAGCCATCTTGTATGCAGCTTACCCTGAAATTCTTTAAAGTGTGAATCATACAACAAAGCCCAATCTCCCTTTTTGAATAACTTCTTCTTGATAACTCGGTCATGCCACTTGGTTCTTTGATGTTGAATCATTGTGGTTTGATGAATAGCGTCCAAATGTTTTTCATCTAGGTCATTTAGCTGCTACAGTCTGGCCTTTTGTGCCATATTCAATTCTAGATTGATTGTTGATGCAATTCTTACGGTCTTGATCTCGAACTCAATGGGAAAAATAGGGCTCTTCCCATATACTAGTTCATAAGGAGAAAAACTAGTTGTGTTCCTCCAAGTGGTTCGATAAGCCCATAGAGATTCATGCAATCTATCAGACCAATCCCTATGATGTTCCCTCACTATCTTAGTAAGAATAGCTTCTATGACTTTGTTTGTACTTTCCACCTGCCCATTACCTTGGGGATGGTATGGAGAAGTTGTTCTATGAAAAACATGATATTTACTGAGTAGGGATTCAAACTTATGTGATGTGAAAGGTGGTCCCCCATCAATTAATAACTCTCCGGGAACTCCAAACCTAACAAAGATATCTTCAAACAAAAATTCTAAGACAACTTCTTCTGAGGCCCTGATGAGTGTTTTTGCCTCTACCCAGTCGGTCATGTAATCTGTGTAGACCAATATATAGACTTTCTTATTAGAAGGTGGGTTAATGGGCCCTACAAAATCCATGGCCCATCTTTCAAAAGGATCTAAAACCACTTGAGGCTGGAGAGGCATCTCATCCCTATGATTTGGTTGACCCATTCGTTGGCAACTTTCACAGGCTTGGACATACTTCCTTGCATCTTGAAATATTGTGGGCCAAAAATAGCCCATCCTCAAAATTTTATGCCCGGTCCTTTTATCAGAAAAATGACCCCCATAAGGGCCATCATGGCAATATTTAAGAAGATCATAAACTTCATATCCATTACACATCTCCTAATTTCTTGATCCAAACCTGTCTAGAAAAGATAACCCCCTATCCAACTATACCGAGCACTCTTCTGAATAATCTTCCTTCTTTCTCTGGGAGATAGATGTGGAGGTACCTTCCCTACAACCAAATAATTAACAATGTCTCCATACCAAGGTGAGTGAGAAGATACTACAAACAAATGTTCATCTGGAAAGGAATCATCTACAGTTGAATTATCATCATTTGTATGCAATCTTGAGAGAAAATCAACAACCAAATTTTCGTTTCCTGGTCTATATACTATAGTGATGTCAAATTATTGTAGTAATAACAACCATCTTATTAATCGGGTAATAGTAATAGGTTTATTCATCAAATATTTAATTTTTGAATGATCAGTATGAATAAAAGTAGGATAACCAGTGATATAATGCCTGAATTTATTGATCGCATAAACTACTGCCAAGAATTCTCTTTCTGTAACTGTATAATTTAACTCAGTAGGAGCCATGTTCTTGATGATATAGTAGATAGCATAGGGATCTTTGTCCTCCTACTGCCCTAGCACTGCACCAATTTCAATTTCTGAGGCATCTGAAGAAATGTGAAATGGCAGAGCCCAATTGGGCCCTCTCAAAATGGGAGTTGTGGACAATTTCTATTTCAGATCTGGAAAAGACAATTCACAATTGTCAGTCCAACGAAAATCAACATCTTTTGTTAATAGAAAAAATAAGGGAGAGGCAAGTTTGGATTTTTTTTTAATGAATCTCATGTAATATCCAGCATGCCCTAAAAAACTTATTACCTCTTTCTGAGTTGATGGGGTTGGAATGTCCAAAATTACCTAGATTTTGGCTGGGTCTACCTGAATTCCTGCATAAGAAATGAAGTGTCCCGGCACCACACCTTCGCTCATCATCATATGACACTTTTTTGTACTTAGAGAAAGATGAGACTGTATACATATTTTGAGCACTTTTTCTAGATTAGATAAAGATTCATCGAAATCAGTACCATAAGGTGTAAAGTCATCCATGAATATTTCCATACATTCATTCACCATATCATAGAAAATACCAATTGCGGCTCTCTAGAAAGTGGTTGGTTCATTACACCATCCAAATGGGAGAACCTTGTAGGAAAATGTACCCCAAGGACTGGTAAAGGTGGTCTTATCTTGGTCCTGTGGAGCAATTTTTATCTGGTTATAGCCACTAAATCCATCTAGGAAAGAGAAAAACTTTTTCCCAGATAGGTTGTCTAGAACCTGATCAATAAATGTCAGAGGGAAATAAACCTTCTACGTGGCCTTATTCAGGGCTCTATAGTCCACACACACTCTCCATTTACCATTCTTTTTAGGTATTATAACCAATGTTGAAACCCACTCGTTGTCTGATATAGGGTAGATGAATCCGGCATTTAGAAGTTTCTGGAGTTCTTCCTTAACAATCTCTTTAATATTAGGGTTCATCCTCCTTTGGGGTTAGCAAATGGGTCAAAATTATTCCTTAATGTATATATGGTGGGTGCATAGTTCAGAGGAAATTCCTTTCATATCCATGTAATCCTAGGCAAATGCTTTTTTATGTTCAATCGATAACTTCATCAAACGACGAGTTTCAACAGAAGATAAATCGGGATTGATGTTCAGGGTTTTTCCAGGTTTGATTTCTACATCGATGCTCTTAGAGATGACTTTAGGAAATAATTCAGTTGTTTTAGTATCTATTGTTATAGCTGAATTAACTTGATTTACAACAGTTTCAGAGAACATCTCTGGGCTCACTCTTGCCTGGGCAGTAGGGTCAAAGATTCTACTCAATCGGTGATACGTGTTTGGTGTAACAGCATAGGGGTCACTGATAAAGCTATTGATTAGCTCATTATTTGTCTCATCTTTGAAACTCGGGTATTTTCCTATGGTTAACACAGGAAGAGCGATTTCATCCTCAATGTCCATCCATAAAGAATTTATGGGTTCCACACTAGGTGTAGCATGAGGATAAAGGGTAAGTTTCTTGGTATCATAACCATTAGAGATGGTCATTGAACTAGATCTACAACCAATGAAAGCATTAGTTGTAGCTAACCAAGGTCTTCCTAGAATTAGAGGGTGGCCCCCTAGACGGGTTTTAGGTTGCAATACGACAAAATCAGTAGGATACTCCCATGAATCAACTGAAATAACTAGATCATCGATTACTCCTTCTAGTCTGATAGTAGAACGATCAGTTAATTCTAAACAGTAGGAGTATATCAGACTTGCGTTCTGAGTTGCAGCAATTGTGTCGTCTCTATTGGCATAATGTTTATTACTGCCCCTAAATCAACTAACACATGGGGAATAAATGTCTGTCCAATTTTGACAGTGACTGTAGGGTTTCCTGGGTCGCCATATTTAATAGGTGGGGTTTTTCCTAACATCAGTTCAAACAATTCTCCCACTACGTGTACTGTGAGGGGGTCCCTAGGTTTCCTTCCAGGATTTTTGATACAGAGGTCTCTCACAGTCTTCGCATAGATAGGGACATCCCTAATCGCTTGCAATAGTGGAATGTTAACATGTAGATTTTTCAATTCTCCTAAGATATCGAAGGATGGTAATTCCACAGTTTTGGTAATTTCCAGTCTTTCGGGGAATGGGGGTCTGTTGATTCTATGATAGGTTCGTCAATTTCTTCTGTATCAATAGATAGTTTTTCCTCGGATTCCTTGTCTGATTCTGAAGATGGAGCGTCTTCAATTATTGGCTCGACTGTTCTCCCTGATCTTAATTGTATCTCATCACAAGACATAGGGGTAATAAATAGAGTTGGCACATTGTGTATATCAATATTCTGAACAGCCTTATTATTTGGATTTGGGTTAGATTGCACAAGCATCTGAGTTCATAAGGGAGGATTGTTTTGTGGGGCATTGGGAGGTAATTTTAGTTGTTGTTGTTGGTACTGGGGTTGGAACTATTGTTGATAGGGGTTATGTTGGTGATGGTTTTGATAAGTAAGTTGTTGTTGAGAACCTCTCCAATATGGGTTCCATTGCCCTTGGTGATTATGTTGTTGGGGCATAGGTAACCATGCATTGAGATCCTGATAAGGAGGGGGTATATGATTTGGAGGGGGGGCATTCATCTGGCCATATTGAAGCTAATTGTTCACATTATTCCAATAATTAAGTGTTGCGGGAGAGAATTGAGGGTTTATACCTTGACCTCGTGGCTTCCATTGTCTCCTCTATATTATTAGATAGGCAGTCTTTGCTTCCTCATTGGTCGCCTTCATTGATGCTTTAACACCTATTAGGGAGGGACATTTGTTAGTGGCATGATCTAATTCACAAATAAGACATACCTGGACACTTTTCAGTGGGCACTCCCTTGGTGGATGTTTGTCTCTGCATTTCAGACATAAAATGGACAATGCCCGATCTAGTTCTGATTGTTTCTGTTTGATATGCAGAGTATCAATTTGTGAAGAAAAAGAGTTAATCATTTCTGTTTTGAAATCTTCTAACAAATTACCTATTTCTTCTCTTGTTGCCCCTCCATTGGTTGATTTTTGTACCCTTGAAAAAGTGGGATCCCTGGTAGCTGACTTATTCCTTATAGATCCTCGAGAGAATCTCTTACAAATATTTACAATGTCTTCATAGGATTCCTGAGATATGTCTCCCTTGCCAAGCATATTCATCATATCTAAACAATCATTTCTAACTCCTTTTAGCAAAATATTTTTCAGAATGTCCTTACTCACATCTGGATGTCCAGACCTTTGTAGATTATACTAGAGTCGCTCCACAAAATCCTCAAGGGTCTCGTCCTCCTTCTGAGACATCTTGAACAGTTACTCTCTCCGTTCCCTCGTTCGGCAGTAGTCTTGGTACTTGTTCAGGAAAAGATGCCTCATTTGTCCCCATGTTGAAATATTCTCTCCTCCAAGACTCATGAACCATCTTAATGCGTTACCCTTCAATGTAGCTGGAAACAATTTAAGCTTTTGTGCAGTGGTAGTGTAATCATAGATTCTACATAGAATATCAAATTCAAACAGAAACTCATCTGGATCCTCAATAGATAATCCATGGAAATTTGGTAGGGCTGAGAGAGGTATGTTCTTCATAGGAGCCATCCCCCGTGTGGGAATATCATAAATAGGAAAGACCAGGGTAGAGATAGTATTTTCATCATTTGTCTGATCTTCATTGTTCGGTGGATTCTCACGGTGGAACTCTTCTTCATTATCTCTTTGATTTTCCATAGGTTCTCTTTCTCTCCACTCAATATGGAAAGAATCTCACTCCTATTTAGTGACTATTTGTTCGTTGATCTAATAAACAACTTCTTCTGGATTTTCCTTGTTCCGAGCTACACTTCCTTGATCTTCAATATTCTCCAGTGTTGCGTGTTGACTTGTTGGTGAAAAATCTTCAGCTTTAGCCCCTGATGAAAACGATGTTTCAAAATGGGGTGGTTCTAATGACTGAGGAATATGTCTTCTTGGAGGATTTGAAGGGTGAAATATAGATCCCGAAGAAGAATCTTCTCTGGCTATAATCTCATCAACAAAGGTTGGCCTTCCCAGTGCAAGATTCCTTCCACCACGTCCTCTGGTACCTGTAGGGTTAATATTTTTTGGGATACGTCCTCTTGTTCCTCAATTCATGCAGACTACTCATTCATAAGAAAAGAAAACTAATGTGATTACAAGAATCTCTAATTATCTTCCCCGGCAACGGCGCCAAAATGTTGGGCACTTTAATTGTCTAAATAAATAGATAATTAAGGTGTTCAATATGAATTGTCAAACCTAGGGAAGTTTTGTTATTGCAAGATAATTGTGCACAGTCCATGCTAGATTATGAAAGCAAACACTAATCAATTGCAGTAAGGAAAATTAACACTAAAAGAAACAAATTTGAAAAGATGAACACTAACACAAGTTGTTGACACAGCTGGAGTTCTACATAATTGAAATCACACTTGCATAATTGAAATCTAAATTGATGAGTGTATAAGAATCATGGATTATCTAATCTATTCTAATTTTCTATTTTACTCTTGCAGAAGGAAGTTATGTGCTAATTGTTGAAAGGAAATCTACTTAATTCCAGAAAGGGAATTCACAGTTTTATTTTCTTTTGCTTGAAAACAGAGATTTAATCTAATGCAGAAAAGGGAAAGCAATTCTCCAGCAGTATTCAACAATTGACTCTAACTCTCATGAGACACACTGATGTGCATTTAACAGAAAGGGACTGAAAGATAACAACCAATGTATTCTAGAAATGCTAAACAGATAAATCATCCAAATCAAAATGGTTAATCTAAAACTCAAAATAAAGGGGAGTCTGTGAGGAAGGTGGGCCCTTTCCTTCTCACTGAATCCACTCGAAAAGACTATAGTAGGTTGGAGAAACTCAAATCACTTCTTTATTAAATCGCCAGAATGTTTAGATACAAAATGTTTTACTTCACTTCACTATTCCACAGCTAATCTTTAGTACCTAGTGATTACAAAAACTCTGTTATTTAAAGAAAGAGTCATTCAGTTGAAACGGACTCAGAACAACCTTGAGAATCGGAGATTCTCAAGCTATTCGTATGATATAAAAGATTTGACATCATTACAAAATATGTAAATGATCTTGATCACCAACATGAGCCAAAACGTGTAACATCCTTGAGGATCAGTCTTCAGGATTCGTATTTGAATGATATACCAGCTTCCAGGATCGGTGGACATCTGTTGTAGCAAGTGTAACAGCTTCAAAAAAAGGTGCACAGTTGTTGTAGTCGTGTAACAACATGCAGAAGTGGCACACAACTTTAATAGATGGTGTAACAGTAGCGACCTTTCTTCAAGACTTGTTTGTTCTAGACATTTTGATCATTAGTTGAACATCCATGGGTAAAATATGAGAAACGCTACCAATCAAATGTGTTAAGTAAATAAGAATATAAAAGCAAGATCAATGATTCATACCTTGGGAAAAAGGTCTTAGAAAACATGATATTAAGCATTTAGCATAGAAATGATAAGGTTGAATGAGAAAAAGATATAGTGAAAAAGGGACATTTATGGGTCCTAACAACATCCAAAAACCTAACCCTAGGAGATGAAACACCAAAAGTTATGTGGGTCCCGATGGGTAAGTTGGTACCTCAACTTCCCAGAGTTGTAACTTTTGCATACGACCTCAGTTTTAGGTGTGTAATAGCTCGTTGGAAAGGTATTTTTGAGAAATGCACATTATTCCATCAAACTCGAACTCCGTCTATAGTTAGACTATGGAAATCCAGAAAAAACATTGTTTAGGGCAGCAAAACGACCCTGGAAGTAAAGAAAGATGTGATGATATGAAAATTTCCAAAATAAGTCAGTTAGAATAGGTGGGCAGCCACCAATATACACGCGGATGTTGTGTAGGGATTCAAGACAGCCCCAGAAGTGAATAACCCACAATTACAAAGAAATGTCATCATTACAAAGAAACGTGTTGAACTAAAAACTGTCAATATGAGCTAGTTGGAATAGGTGGGTGGCCACCAATATCCACCTGGATCACAAGCCAAGGAAGGGGGGAATGTTGAGCTAAAAATAACTATCACCCACAACCTTGGTGATGGTATAAGGTCCATAGTGGAGTGGATGAAGCTTCTGATGGGGCCCCGTAAGACATTCCTTCAACAAGTGCAACCAAACTTTATCACCCACCTGAAACTTGTGTGGCACCCTATGTTGATCATGGCGTTGTTTGTACTTAACATTGGAATTCTATAAAATATCCCGAACCTATTGGCGGATGTGTTGGATATACTCAATGAACCTGGTAGATTTTTCGGCTTTAGTTTGAGCATGGGACAAGTCTTCCAGGGTGGCCACAAAGGGTAGTGTAACATCCATGGGACCTAATGGTTGAAATCCCAACCCCACATGAAAGGGGATGTGGTTGGTTGAGTTATGTAGGGATTTGTTGTAGTTGTGTTGAACATAGGGAAGACTCTCATCCCATGTGTGAGGATGCTTGGAATTGTACATGCACAGGATATGCATGATCATCTGGTTGACGACTTTGGTTTGATCATCCGTCTGGGGGTGGAAGGTAGTGGATTTGGTGAGCTTTGTGTCCAATAGTAACGAGAGGCTCAACCAAAATGTGCTAATGAACCAAAAATCCTAATCTGAGACAATGGTTTGTGGTATCCAAAAATGTACCCACACTCATTCAAAGAAGATCTTGGAAGTGGCCTCTGTTGTGATTCTCTTCTTGCAGGTAGCCATAATCACCATTTTAGAAAAATGATCAACCACCACAAAAAACACAATCATTTCCACACTTGGTTGATGGAAGGCCCGACATGTAGTCCATAGAGATGGATTCCTAGGGCCTTTCAGGAGTAGACAAAGGGATGTGCATGCCTTGTTTCTTAATGATCGGATTGGAAATGGCACAGGAAGTGCAGAACCTGATAGACTTGCTGGCATTCTATCGAATTTTCATTCAATAGAAATGTTGTTGCAACACTGCCACTTTCTTTTCAAAACCAAAGTGTCCTACCATACGACTGTAGTGAGCTTCCCAAATTAGCCTCGCTTGATGGAATGTATAGATGGCCCAGATGGAACAATAACCCATCATGAAGATGGAAATTAGTAACAGTTGTGTTTACTCCCAAAATCTAGTAGGTGGTGAAGAAGTCAGGATATCTTTCATAGAGTTGGGGCCACCTAGAGGTCTCGTGGCTGTAGTAGTTTAGCATTGTGGTGAGTGTTGCAACTAAAGGGTGGATGAGGCAATCAACGACATGGTTGGTGCTTCATGTCTTATACTTGATGTTGAGATGGAACTGCTACAAGTATGTGGACCACTTCTGATGGCGGTCATTCTACAATTTTCCCCATGTATGCATGAACTGCATCAACTTATGATCGGTGTGGATGACTGTCTCCTTCTTGACATTGTAATGCCTCCATTGGAGGTAGGCTTGCACAATGGAGTACATTTATTTTTCATATTTAGGGTACCTATGGACAACATCTGATAGTGTCTCACTATGATAGGCCATAGGGTGTATTGAGTGAGAATTACGCCCACAACATAGTCTGAAGCATTTGTCTCAATCTCAAAGGGTTGTTACAGGTCGGGTAATGAGAGAACTAGGGCTAAGGACAAACGCTTATTCAAATCATCGAACGCTTGTTGTTGCGACAATACCACATGAAATTTTCCTTACCACCACCCTTGGTTACTTGGCTGAGGGCCCATGCAATATGGGAGAATCCCAACACGAACTTGCAATGGAAATTGGTAAGGCCTAAAAAGATCTGAATATCAGTGAGTGTGGTTGGTCAAGAATGAATGACCTCGTCCATGCTCAAGAAACATTTTTCCAAATTTGTGTATAGCTTGTGTTGTCGTAGAGTGTGTAGAACCTATTGAATATGCTACAAGTGTTCCGCCCAATTATTGTTGTAGATGAGGATGTAATCCAGATACACCACCAAAAAATAATTGGTGAAAGGCCACAAGATATCATCCATCATCCTCATGAAAGTTGTTGGGGAATTCGTCAAACCAAAAGGCATGACCAACCATTCGAAAAGATCTTCTTTGGACTTAAAGACATTTTTCCATACATTTGTCTGCTATATTGGGACTTGATGGTAGTCACACTTCAAATCAATATTACTAAAGTATTTGTCCCCCTTGAGTTGGCCAAGGAGATCATCGATTCGGGGAATCGGGTATCGGTTCCTTTATGTGATTTTATTTAGGGCCTGGTAATTGATGCATAGTCGCCAGGTCCCATCTTTCTTCTGCACCAACACGATTGGGCTTCCACATGGTGATGAGATGGGTTGGATGTGACCATTTTGGAGCAGTTCTTGGATCTGATGCTTGATCTCATCATTTTCTAACAGAGAACGGTGATAAATTGACCCATTGGGTAGTGGTGCATCATGGGTCAAATCGATTGAATGTTTGACCTGACAATGTAGAGGTACCCCAGTGGGTGAGGATAATGTCTTTGTATTCTTCCATGACCTTATCCACTTGATTCTACAGCATGGAGAGATCGACCACGAAGGCCATGGATGTGGTTGTAACCTTTCGCTCACTTTGAGAGCAAATCACAAATATGACAAACTTCTCGGTATGAGAGATGATCTTCCTGCATTGCTTGGCAGAGATCAAGGAAATGGAAGTAGGTGGGACTACGTCAAGTATCTTGTACAATTTCCTATCCAAAGTAATAATAACACTATGAGGAATAGACTCATATATAGCATGACGTTTCCATAAATAAGGTTGTCCCAAAAGAACATCACAAAATTCAAGGGGAGGGACATCACACAATAACTCATCTTTGAAGGGCTTAATGTCATAGGACATGCGACATTGTTAGCTGACGCGAATATCACTTTCTTGGTGGAGCCATCTGATGGTGTATGGTTACGGGTGTGACATTGTTGGTAGGGCCAACCGCTTGACGATCTCTGCTGAGATGAGGTTATTTTTTCTACCACTATCAACGATGAAGTGAAGTGGAGTACCCTTCACCCACATCTGTGAATGAAGGAGATGATCACCTTCCTCTGGCTCATCAGGTTCAACAGGTTGGATCTTGGTGGTATCAATGGTGGCACTGGGTTCCACATCAATAATTTGTCTCCCATTTTTTGGTTCTGACTCTGTGTCGGAACCCGCATCTGATTCAGAGGCTTTCCCCTCCGCCACGAATGATTTCTTTGAGCAGCAATCAACATTGTTATGCCAGGGGCTCTTATGAAATTCGCACCACTTCCTGGTGTCTCACTTCATCTTTCCATTGTCCTTCTTTGTTTGTGGCTTAGATTGGTTGTCCTGAGGCTGAACATATTTGATTTTCCCTTTGTTTTGTGGGTTGGGGATGCCCTTGCCCTGCTTCTTCTATGAGGGGTTCCTAGACCTAGATTGCCACATATTTTGTTTAAGCTTCTGCTCGATTTTGATAGCATATCAATAGGTCTCACCCAAGGATGAGATGTCCAAATATTCCATTTTTTTCTGGATGTATCTATGCAGACCACTATGGTACTTGAGAACCAAATTTTATTCAGAATCTTTGATACCCAGCTTGGTGCGTAAGGAATGGAAGACATTGGTGAACTCTAGCATTGTTTAGTCTCTTTCCTGCCGCAGTGTGGTCCATCTTGTATACAAGTCATCATAAATTCCAACATGGTAGTATTGTTCCTTAATAGCATCCCTGAAAGAACCCCAAGTGGGTGAAACTGCAAATAATATGGATCCCTTTATTTCCCTTTGCTCACAGAAAGTCTCCCACCAATATTTTACACAGGGGACGGCCTTGAGGAGCACAAATGTAATATTTTCTCTATTGGAAAAGTTGTGGATAGAAAAATAACCTTCTAGAAGGTTTAACCATTTATCTGTGGAATCCTCATCTATTTGACGTTCAAATATATGAATATCAAAATTGATTTGTACCTTGAAGGGGGTGGCGCCTCCGCTTGAGGTAGATGCGTTGCTTGCCGATAGTCGTTGAAGGATTTGTGCAAAGTTGTCCATCATCTCGTTCCTCTTCCTCTCAAGGGATTCCTCGAGCAATATTTTGAAAGGATATCCTATCTCATCGTCTTTCTTTCCGCCCACCATGGAAGGTTTCTTGGGCGTGCGAGAGAAGTTGTCCTCAAGAGAAACAAGCTCAAGACCCAACTCTATATACTCTGACCTCATCGGGGACATGCACTAAAAAAAATAAGGAGCAGACTACTTTGATACCACTGATCCGGATTTATAAGCGGAACGAAATGAAAACATAGATTTATAATATTAACATAGAGACACAGTGAATAATAACAAATATACAATAAAACTCGACTTCTATTAAATAAGAAAAATGTTGAAACTGTAAAATGGAGAGTGAAACAAGATTGATATAATTGTGGTAGATTATCTCTGAGAAGATATGTGATGGCTACACTCATTCACAAGAAAATGAGTACAATGAGGCTTTGAAATCCTAAAACATTGTTTAGGGCCTCAAAACGACCCCGAAAGTTCAAGACCCAAAAACTAGGAAAAAAACTGCCAAACTGAGAAACTTCCAAGATGAGCCAGTTGGAATAGGTGGGTGGCCACAAGTATCCACCTGGATCACGGGTGGAGCACAAAGGGGATTTCCATGTGGAACCAACACACATCCTGAAACGAAAAGTCAAAGTGCTCAAGAAAAAATGCATAGGGATGGTAAAGGTTCAATGGACCTTCTACAGTCCTGAATATACTACATGGGAGCATGAAGAAAACATGTCAGAAGAGTACCTGCAAATTTTTGACAATTTTGAAGAAAAAATAATGCAAGACTCCATTTTGAGCAGTTAGAGTCCTGAAACCACATCTCAGAGTCCTAGCAAAATGCGTTGGGGACCCTGATTAATGAATGGTTCATTCCTTGGGTTAGCTCCAATAAATGGATGGTATATCCGTTGGTTTAACTATCACAAACGAATGGTGCATTCCTTGGTTCAACGAGTTGATAGGAACATGAGATTATGGTTGGAACTGTTGTTTGAATTATAGTATTGCATAATTTTATTTTCTAAGTATTATGATGTAAATTTGCATATATGTATATCAACATAGTGTGCACCAAGTACATAGCACAATTGTAGGGGATGGGGAATGTAACATCCCCACTATAATCCTCAGTTTAATTAATGTTTAATGTAGATGTAATATGTTGCTACGACCAAGCAATGTAATATGTGAATTGTATTTCTATGTTTTAACAATTAAATGTGATGTCAACTGTTAAGGGGACATGGATAGAGATGGGGGATGAATTAATCCACAAGAGAGGGGAGTGTCAAGGATAATGGCCAATAGGGGTCCAAAGAGAGAATTACCCATGTATATTAATTCAACCCATTTTCCTAAAATTGTTATTTGTATATGAACCTTCTAATTTTTTATTGAGTGTTCACAAAGCCAATCATTGAATACATGTAAGAGGGTGGGTGTGAGTAGTCACATCCCAAAGTTATTGGGAACACGGGGGTTGAGTACAATCATCTTGGGGAAGTGTGTGAGTCAAGAAAGAAAATCCAAAGGGAGGAAATTTGTATGGGTTGGGACAACAGTTTTACACATTGGGTTTTTGTGCATAGGGAGAAAGGAGAGAGAAGAAAAGAGATATTGGAGTTGGTGCAGCCATGGAGGGTGAATTATAGATCAATATGAATCATATTGGAGCATATTTGGAGATAGAAATTGAAGAGCCATGTTGTTAGGCCTGAAGAGTGAACTCCTGAGTGAGTTGCACTAAAACAACAAGTGTTTGTTGTGTTTTGCTGGTAGTTTTTCTAGTAGCAAGTTCCCTTGAGTTCCCAACTAAGAGATTCCAAGTAACCTTTGCTAGAGAGACCCTGATAAAAAAAATGGGATGCCTAAGGGACTCATATCAGTGAAGGGGTACATTCCTTGGATTGGGAAGGTAAAGGGGAAGAGAGTTGGTGGAAAATTAGGATAGTTGTAGGAGACTACCATTGGTTTGTGAGTTTTATGGGTTGTGAGTAGACAATGAGAGACCGTCCTCTTTTATGGATTTCTAGCCTTAAATCGGAGGTGATTTGATATTGATATTTGGAACAACAAATCTATGGTTGGGTGGAACATCCGTCCCAAGCTATTGGTTGCACATATGTTATAAACGATAAGTGTTTAATCATGTTACTGTGTTATTTTATGAGTTTAATTGTTGTGCATGAACTCTACATTTAAAAATGGTTCATATGTTGATGTAATGAGTTGTTTAGTTGCATTTCATGTTGATTTTAGCATGTTGTAGATGCATTTATTTTATGGTTGCAGAAAATAGCTAAATATGGTTGTAATTTGTAGTTGAAAGCTACATGAATTTAATTGTTAGCAAAGTTTTCATTTTTATGAGTTTTTCACACCGTAATGTCCCTTAGTTGGGATGGGGAACATTACAAAAATCATATAACATGGATATTCCATATGGATAAAATATGTTATCTACACAAAGTTCCAAGCTCGCAAAAGGTAACTATTGAAACCTTGTATTTAGAAAATGATCAATTTCTTTGGTATCAATGGATTTGTGAAAGGAAAAAGGATTCTATTATCTCTTGGTCCATTTTTACATATGAATTGATAACACATTATGGTCATATTAAGAGTAATACATTATTTAGTCAATTGATAAATCTTCAGCAAAAAGGTCCAATTATAAAGCACATTCAACAATTATGAAAGCTCAATCTTAGGGTAAAGAACATTCCAGAGGATAATTTGTTAGATATCTTTATCAAAACTTTAAAACATAACATTCAACATGAGGTGTATCTCTTTGAGCCTAAATCCCTAGAGAAATATTTCAGTATGGAAAGGAAAGTGGAAAACAAAAAGATGGCTACTAGAAGGGCGACCACTAACAACTATAGAGAGAACAATGTTCCATCTTCTAACCTCACTCAACCGATGAGATTGACACCTCAATAATTGAATGAAAGAAGAGAAAAAGGAATATTTTTCAATTGTGACAACAAGTACAGTAAGGGCCATACATGCGGTGAGAAGAAATTACTCTACATAGACTATGAAGAGAAAGACGATCAAGAATTGGAACCATCACAAGGTCTAGATCTAGAAGAGACTAGTCCAACTATATCTTGTCATGCATTGGTGGACATCAATACTCCCAAAATCATCAAGATACAAGGATACATCAAAAAGAAAAAGGTAATAGTGTTGATTGATTCTAGTAGTACCCATAACTTCATCAAATACAATATAGCAAAATATCTCAATTGTTTTGTATTTCCAACACCAGAGTTTCAAGTGATGATTGCAGATAAAGGTACCATAAATTGTTCTGGGAAGTGCCATAGTATTAAGATCAATATGAGGGAATATTTATTGGATAGTCCCATGATTTCCATCTAGATTGGTGGTGTTGATGTTGTACTATGGGTCCAATGGTTACAATCATTGGGAACATTGGCCTTTAATTTTCAAGATATTTTGATGTGATTTTCTTCAAAAGGCAAGGAAATTGAGAATAGAGGTAGCTAAGGGAAACCCTCTAAGGTGATAAGCTCTAATAGCATGACCAAATTACTCAAAAAGGGACACCATGGTGTAATTACACAATTTTTATCACTAGATGTTCAAACATCTATATCTTCTACTCGAGTGGATCTTCAAATAGTTATATACAACCATTCCAAGGTATTTGGAGAGATGCCTAAGGGTCTTCCACCTACTCAAGATCATGATCATGCTATTCATTTGCAACCTGAAAATGTACCACCTAAAATTAGGCCTTACAAGTATCCATATACATATAAGAGTGAGATTGAGCATATGATCCAAGAAATGGTCTTTCTCTTCACTAGTAGTGATGGTTATGAACAATGATGGTTCATGGAGTATGTGTCTATATTATAGGCAGCTCAACAAAATGACCATCAAAGATAAGTTTCCTAATCTGGTCATTGATGAATTATTATATAAATTGCATGGAGAAATTTTCTTTACTAAGTTGGATCTTCATTTGAGATATCATCAAAACATAATGAGGATGGAAGACATTCCCAAAACAATGTTTATAACACATTAAGGTCATTATGAGTTTTTTGTGATGCCATTTGGACTTACTAATGCACCTTCAACATTTCAAAGCTTGATGAATTATATTTTCAAACTCTTCCTTAGAAAATTTTTGTCAATATTGTTTGATGACATACTAATCTACAACAAATATTGGGAAGAGCATGTACAACTTGTTGACAAAGTATTACAACTTTTGGAAGAGCAACAATTTTATGAAAATCCTTCCAAGTGTTCCTTTGGGGTTCAAGAAGTGGAATATTTGGGTCATATTGTATCTCATGAAGGTGTAAAAGTGGATCCTAACAAAATTAAACCTACAAGGGAATGGAAAATTCCCAAAAACTTGAAGAAATTTAGAGGATTCTTAGGATTGATAGACTATTACCACAAGTTTTTCAAGAACTATGGTCAAATAACGACACCTCTAACAACATTATTAAAGAAGGAATCACTTTCTTGGACTTAAGAAGCAAATAAATCTTTTGAAAAACATAAAGAGGCTATGTGTACTACTCTTGTCCTAGCCACACCTGACTTCACAAAAAGATTTATTGTGGAGTGTGATGCCTCAAACAATGGAATTGGTGCAGTTTTAATGCAAGAAGGAAACCCCCTTGCCTTTGAAAGAAGCCAACTTAAAGGAAAAAACTTACTCAAACCCATTTATGAAAAAGAAATGTTGGCCATACTACATGCAATTAAGAAATGACACCCTTACCTAATAGGAAGAGACTTCAAAGTAAAAATAGATCATGATAGCTTGAAGTTCTTCTTGGAGCAACAATTATATTAAAAAAGAAACAAAAATGGGTTACAAAGATGTTAGGTTATGAATTTGAAATTATCTACAAGAAAGGAAAACATAATATTGTGGCAAATGCACTTTCAAGGAAAGAAGAAGAAACAAAGGGTTCACTATGGGTTATTTCTATTCCACAATTTGATTGGGTGGAAGAAGAAAGGATAGAATGGAAGCAAGATCATTCAACAACTACAAGAGGACTCCAATGAATTAGATAAATATGTATCAAAGAATTATTTGTTATGGTATCATGATCACCTATATTTATGTAAGAATTCCCAACTCAAACAGAAGGTCCTTCTAGAATTGCACACTTCTCCTATAGGAAGACATTCAGGATTCTTGAAAATTTACCACAGTATCAAGAAGGATTTTTTCTAGGAACATCTTAAAACCGATTTTCAAAATTTTGTGTCTGAATGTGTGGTCTATCAATAGAATAAGGGAGACACAATAAACACTCTAGGTCTCATACAAACATTAGCTATACCAAGTCAACGTTGAGAAGAAGTCTCAATGGATTTTATTATAGGTTTACCCAAATCTGAAGAAAATACTATCGTCATGGTAGTAGTGGATCGACTGACAAGGTATCCCCATTTTTTCTTTCTTTCTCATCCTTTTAAAGACAGTACAATAGCTGCAACATTCATGGAAATAGTTCAAAATCTACATGGAGTCCCCAATATTATTGTAACTGACAAAGATCCAATTTTCACTAGAAATTTTTGGACTAAATTATTTTTTTGTTTGGGTACTCAATTGTCTCAAAACTCATCTTACCGTCCTCAATCTGATGGGGAAAATGAGATTGTGAATAAATGTATAAAAGTATATCTCCAATGCTTTGCATCTAATAAACATACATAATGTGTCAAGTGGTTTCCCTTGGAAGAATGGTTCAGGAAGTGGAGAACCACATAGGGAACAAACAAGAGGTTATCATACTATTGAAGGACAACTTGGTTATGGAACAAAATAGGATGAAAAAACAAGGATATCAACATTGCAATGAAAGGGAATTTGAAGTGGTGGATTGGGTATTTTTGAGTCTATAAAAATATAAACATGTCCCTCAAGCAAAAAAATAAGGAAAATAAATTAGCACCCAAATATTATGGCCCCTATAAGGCGTTTCAAAGGATTGTAAGTATGGCTTACAAATTAGAGTTACCTCCATCTTTGCGTGTACATCCAATCTTCCATTTTTCTTGCTTAAAGAAGGTAATGGGTGAAAAGATCCTAGTCAAAAATATTTTACCAAAGATTAACGAAGAAGGGAAAATCATATTATAACTAGAAACAAGGATTAAGTGGTTGCAAAATCAATCAATTACGGAGTACCTCGTAAAATGGAATAACCTACCAGTGGAAGAGGAAAGATGGGAAGATGATTTCTTCATGCAGAAACACCCACAGTTAGTCAAGTGTTGAGGACAACACTTGTTTGAATGGGAGGGTCATGTTAAGCTCTAGAAAAATCCCCATGTTAAGTATTAAACCTCTTATTAAATCCTATATATTGAATTATTACATTTCTAGTGTTTTTATGTAGGATAGAACCCTTCATTGTACCCTTTCATTATAATTGTTTCATTTTTCTCCTATATATATACCAAGGAGACATAGTCTTAGGATTATCTTATCTCATATTGTACATTGAATATATTGTTAAAGGCAGTTTTTCCTTTGAAGTGGAATTTTATTCATTTAATTTTTATCATTCTCAAGGTGTTGGTTCATAACAGATATCAAAGTTAACTTGTACCTTGAAGGGTGTCACACCTCCAAAATGGTTGCTTGTTAAGGGTGCCTTGCTTGCCATTAACAATCGTCAAAATATATGGGCGAAGTTTTCCATCATCTCATTCCTTTGTCACACAAGGAATTCCTCAAGAAATATATTGAAAGGATATCCTACTCCATCATCTCTCTTTTCTTCTGCCATAGAAGGTTGCTTGGGCCTATGAGAGTTGTCATCCTCAAGTGAAACTAGTTTGAGGTCCAACTCTTTATACTCTGACCTTGTCGGGGACATGCACCAAGAAATAACAAGGAGAAGATTGTTATAATACCATTGATTTGTATTGTATAGGGAATGAAATGAAACACACGCATAAATATAACGGAGAGCATAGTAATGCAGTGAAACCCAACTTCTATTAATGAATAAAATCGCATATTATGGAAGAACAGAAACTGGCTAGAATGGTGGTAGCTTACCTCTGAAGAGAGAGTTGTCAGCTAATCTCATTTGCCAAAATGTACTGCAAGAGGTATAAACAATGGCCTTTTAACATAAATAAAGAACCCTAATGGTCTGAAACCCTAACCCTATGAGGAAAAGTGCCAAAATTCTAGTGGACCATGAGGTGGTTATTTGATATGTCAATTTCCCGGGGGCACAAATTTTGCATACAATCTCACTTTGGGGAACATAATATCTCATTGGAAAGATCTAACTGAGAAGTAAAAACTTTGGCAAGCTACCCTTAACCCTCAAATGGAGAAAAAACATCATTTAAGGCTTCCAAATGGCCTTGGAAGTTTAGGATACAAAACATTGTAGATAAAAAAAAACTGCCAAGTTGGAGAGTGTTGAGTTAGTGGAAGAGGTGGGTGGCCACCGATGTCAACTTGGATCAAATTTAGATGTGATTTTTCCAAGAATAAGGGGGAATCCCTCTATTTTATGGAGACAAGTGCAATTACTCGCACCTTTCCCTTAAGAAGGGTGCGAGTAGGTCTTTACACTCACACCCCACATGAAGGAAAGGTGCAAGTGATATTTCCCTTCATGAAAGAGAGTCCCCATCAGTGGATTTTTTCAACAAATGAGAAAATAAATGAATGAAATAAAAGAGGAATGGATAATGAGTTTCCTAGACCCGACGAAATTGAATTCTGACTGTGGAAATTCATGAAATCTCCACCTAAAGTTCGAGGGTTTTTTGAGCTATAATCAAGAGTTTGGTTAAAATGTCAAAATATCTTGGTTAAAAACTCATTTTCACCTATATATTAAATTTTTAACCACTCTTGTATAGTTCAAAATGTTTATTGATCATTTTTATGAGTTAGTTTTGTCAAATTTAATACATAACATGGTTGTTTTAGATTGCATTTGTGTTTTTTTAGATACAACAAAGTTCTAAGGTAACTTAAATGGTGTTTTTTGTCACTTTGATCCACATTGATCTATTCTAATAGGTAATGGTATTGAAATTGGCATATTGATTAGGTTTTCCACCTTGAATTTATGCATTATCAGTTCCATGTTCCATTTTATCCTTATGATTGATCCCACT
>JZKD02S1609582.1:570793-583391 GCA_000966675.3 Picea glauca | reverse complement strand
TTATAGTCAATTCCTTCAACTTGGGAAAATCCTTTGGCAACTAACTGAGCCTTGTGTCTTTCAACACTTCCATCTGATGCATACTTAGTTATGTAGATCCATTTGCATCTAACAAATTTTCTTCCTTTTGGAAGAGGTACAAGATCCCAAGTATCGTTTGCCCTTAAAGAACGATACTCTTCATTCATTGTTGTATCCCAATATGGATGACCTGAATCTTTTGCAAATGTCTCTGGATCATGAGTTTTTGAAACTTGAGCCAAAAGAGAAGAGGCTCGCTGGAACTGTGAACATGTTCGACACTGATCTTAAGGATCACCAACAAGATCACCAACTGGTTCTCGTGTTGAATGGACCCATCTAGGAAGCGGTGGAGCTGGTGCTAGTTCAAGGACAAAGGACTCATATGGAGGAGAGTGAGCAGGCAGAGGTGGATTTTCATCCTCACTGTCATCATCTGAATAAGAAACCAGATCAGAAGAAGACACAAATGTTGAAGATGGCTTGTAGGCCGAAGAAGGAACAACCGTTGAATTAGGCTCGCAGGCCAAAGAAGGCACAAACAACGAGTTAGGCTCACAGGCCAAGATATTTTCATCAAATTTAACATCTCTTCTAATAATAATTTCATTACAATGTGATTGAAGAAGTCTGTAACCTTTGACATCTTCAGAATAACCAACAAATATGCCCTTCTCACTTTTAGGCTACAATGATTTCCTTTTTTCATAAGGAATGTGAGCCCATGCTATACTGCCAAATACACAAAAGTGACTTACATCTGGTTTAATTTGAGTCCAAGCTTCTTCCAGTGTTATATTTTTAAGAGACTTTGTGGGAGTGCAATTTACTATGTAATTTTCATAGTTGATGGCTTCCACCCAATACTTTAGACTTAATCCCTTAGATTGGATAATACAATTAGCCATTTCTTTTAATGTGCAGTTCTTTCTCTCAACAACACCATTTTGTTGTGGTGTATATGGAACAATGTGTTGCATTAGGATTCCCTGTGTAGTGCAGTAAATTGTAAAATTATTGTTCAAATATTCGCCTCCATTATCTGTTCTTAACCTTTGAATTTGATGTCCAGATTGCTTTTCTACAAGGACCTTGTAGGCCAAAAACTTGTCAAAAAATTCGCTCTTAAGTTTTAAGAAGTAAATCCAAGTATGTCTGGAAAATTCATCAATAAAAGTTAAGAAATACTTGCACCCAGAAAAAGAAGGAGAATAAAGTGGACCACACAAATCACTGTGAACAAGCTGTAAAGGACTCGAGGCGTGCCAAGAGGCACGTTTGTCAAAACTGTCCTGATGATGTGTTTCGAGAACACAACCTAGAAAAACACCATCTTTGCATGAAATAAGAGGAATACCAATCACCATCAGTTGATTACATAGTTTTTGCAATGAGCGATAGTTTAGATGACCAAACCGCTCATGTCATAGTTTGCTCAAGTCATCGCTATGAGCAACAAAAACTGATGAAAAAGATGATGACCCAAAGTTGTCAAATTTGTACAACCTGGTAATATCATCAGCCATTCCAGTTGCAAGAACAGGCTTAGGATCTTTTAGATCCTTGATTACAACTTGGTGAGGTGAAAACTCTACGGTTTTACTTTCACCTGAATGAGTGATTTGATATACTGATAGAAGGTTACAAGAAAGACTTAGAACACATAATACATCATTGAAATGACCATTTTCTACTTGAACTGTTCCAGATCCTTCAACACTAAGAGATCTATCATCACCAACAAATATTTTCTTGGTGTTACATTCATTTAGAGTGGAAAATATGGCTCTATCTTTAGCCATATGATAAGATGCTCCAGAATCAATAAGCCACTCAATAGAAGTAGAAGTAAAAGTAGAAGTTGTATTGAAGGAGAAACCAGAAGCATAAAGTGCATGTCCTTGAGAAGAAGAAGAAGTAGAATCAATATTGATGTTGTGCTTCTTCATTGCTGCCATCTTCTTCATCGTTGCTTCTAAAGCTGCCATGTTGTGCTTCTTCATCGCTGCTTCTAAAGATGCCATCTTCATTGTTGCTTCTAAAGCTGCTATTTTCCATTTAGAATCAATACTTAACCAACAATGCTTTCACATCTTTTATCCTTTTCTCCACTCCGATAGCAACACTGCTTTTCACAATCAGAGTGATAGAAGAGTCTGCAAATTCCACGCAATTTTGAGCAGCGGCTGTGACGTTGGCGTCATAGTTAGAAGTAGAAAGCAGATTTTGGGAGAGAAGATGGGTCTATTTGGCTTCGTCTGATGCCAGAGCCATTTCTACTCCGATGATCTCTTCAACTCCAACATTTGCAGCTACTTTGGTAGACAAAGATGACTTGCAGAGGTCTGACAATTGTGTTGCACAACAGGCGAGATTTATTGGCGCTCCAGAACTATGCAGTGTGGGTTGGGGATCCTTGTGGGTTTTTGAATTCGCTGAGGCATCGGTGAGAGAAATGAAGAGGAGTTCCAGTGTCAGTATGATAATAGGAGTGGAAGCCATGATTTCAGTAATTCTGGATTTTGTTTGAAGTACCCTTTGGACTCTTAAAACTAGAACAATAATTGATAAGGTTCAGGAAAATAAGGGTCTAATCAGTGGACTATTTCTAATTTTGCGTTTAAACTATACTAATTACATGGCTCTATATCCAAGAAAGAAGAAAACATATTTACTTGGCCACATGGAAGGAATTTGTTTAGTTTCGTTGCGCTTCAAGCTTGATATTTTGTTCACTAATCTGCCATCTGGCCGTGTCTTTATCCGTATCTCTAAATACTAGTGATTAATATATTTTGTTCGGTGATCTGCCATTTGTCTATGTCTTTATCCGTATCTCTTAATAGTGATTAGTATATTGGACAACAGATTAGTTGGCAATGTTGGATTGAGTCATTTCTATTTAGAGTGGTCTAAACGTTCTACCTTTTGGGGTTTTTTGGTTACTTTTTTGTTTGATTTTGCTTAAAATTTGGTGATGAATGGTTGGATCTACAGATTTGAGTGGCTAAATTTGTATAATCGAAGTTCCCTAAGGGTTTTTCAACACGCTGAATCTGTTTATGCATTCATAAAGACAATTTAAACAACAACAAATAGAGATTTTGTCCAAATTTACATCGTCGGATTCCGACCAATTCCTGCCAGAAAACCAAAAGGTAGAACATTTAGCCAATGCTTTTCTATTTGTATTATGTGTGAGTATATTAAACCATGTTATACTTATTATTGCATTAGTTGGTGTGAAGTAAGGTTTGTTTCCTAGTGGAATTTTGTTTATATGTGTTAGGATATTGTTAAATAAAAGTGGATATGAGAGATTTTCTATAACTAGTCTACTTCTATTTTAGTGTGAACTAGGTGTTAATATGACTAAGATAGTGTGTCTATTTTGAGACATAGCTTTATCTATTTATAAGTGTATAATTATTTGTTAAAAGATCACTCAACACACTTTTGATCGGTGTAGAAATCATGTCTACTCTCTCATTTCTTTACATGGTATTAGAGTTGGTATGGTCTTATGGGAGAGGTATGTCATCATGGCGTTTCAATGTAGGTGAGAGTAGATTGTTTCTTGGGTGTTTTCTATGGTTTTTTATTACCATTGTATGAACCACTATTTGTTCATGGTGTTTCTGGTTATATGAGTTGTCCATCATTTTGATGTAACACACCATTTGGCGTTTTCTCCACATTGAAACATGTGGGATTTGTCGAGTGGAGCAAGTAAAATAGAATAAGGATGGATGGAAGCAGTGTCATTAGAGATCATATGTAGCTATGATCCCGAACGATGCATATTTCACACCATTCAAGGCAAGGGGATTTCTACATTCAAGGTCAATCTAAGAAGTACTTCCATGCTCCAGATTTCGAATGTGGGACTGTCAATGTTGTTAAAATTCAAGATCTAGGGTCACAACATGATCCTGGTGGAAGTTGAAGGATCCCACAAAATTTAGAACTTCTATGACTCCTTAGATCTCGATGTGGGTCACTGTTGTTTGGTGCTCATAATTGGAAACCAGCCTCTCAAAGACTACTACATAGTTCCATCCATGCACTTCTCATAATTGTAACCCAGCCTCTCAAAGACTACTACATAGTTGCATCCATGCATTTCTCATCATTGTAACCCAGCCTCCCAAAGACTACTATATAGTTGCATCTACGCACTTCATGGATCCTGTGTTACAGGGAGTGGCTCTTCTGCACTACAAGGACTCTAAGCGGCCTCATGACCATTGTCTCCAGTTCTTACTATTCAAATCAACTAATCTCTCAACCGGTGGAGATCCATTAGATGGAATTTGATGACCAATGCAACGCATCCCAATCCACAAGGCTCTTATCATTATGACATTAGAAATCCTTCCAGGAATAAAAGTTTATAACTAACGATAAAAACCTCATATTGTATCAAAACAATATTGAAGTGGACTATCATAATTTTACATCAACCCTCTCTACTTCAATTAACAATTTATCTATTGAGGCGCTACATAAAAATAAAAACAATACAACTAACCCTTGGTACAATAATGAATGTAAAATTGCTAGAAAATCCACTAGGGATGCTTCCAATGCATCTTTAAAATATGATAAGATAAATAGATACAAAACCTTAATTAAACAGATAAAAAAAAGACTATATACATAGAAAGAAAGAGAAGTTTTTGCACCTATTTAAGATAGATCCTAAGAAATTCTGGAGGCAAATTCTAACTCGTAAAACTAAATAAAATAATAAGATTCCCTTGAAGGTCCAGAATTTCTACCTTAAAAATTTGTATGAATCCCCTAACGTCATATAAAACATGTGAAACAACTCTACAAAGGATTAAGTGTTTTCTATAGACATTAAGTTTGGGGTTAAGCGGCTCTCAAAATTAAAAGCTAAGGACATCAAAGGTTACCAAGCTAAAATATTAAAAATTGTAGGACCTATCCTCATCCCTCACATACATAAGTTCTTCAATTTAGCTATCTAGCAAGGTTCCCCAAAACCTTGGAATCAAAGCCTCATTGTACTTATTTTTAAAAGCAAGGATAAAAGAAATCCCTCTAATTATAGGATCATTATGATTAGCCCCATTTAGCTAAGCTATATGGAAGTATTTTGGAAAAGAATATCGATACATGGCTAGAAATCCATGGAAAAAGAGCTAGAAGACACACTGGGTTTAGAGGCTACCATTCCAGTGTGGACCACTTTGTTATATTTAGGAGTGTCATAATGATAAAATCGATCTCCTTTGTTGTTTCTTTGATTTTAGAAAAGATTTTGACACTGTGCCCAAGACTAACCTCTGGAATAGGTTACAAGAGCTTAAAGTCCCTTTCGCGTTAAGAGTTGGTGCAGTAAGGATATATGAGAAAGCTATTGCCAAGTTTAGGAACATTGAGGGTTGGTCGAAAGAAATTAACTGTAATATAGGAGTCAAGCAAGGTTATCCCCTATCCCCCACCATTTTTGATATCTATATTGATAACTTAGAAGATTGTTTGGAGGACACAGGTTGTGGTGGCCCGACTCTTTCTAGTATAGTAATCATCCTCCTCCTTTATACTGATGATATTGTTCTTATGGAAAAGAGTCCCTATGACCTAGGTAAGCAACTAATAACCCTCAAGGACTTCTGCTATAGCATGGGCATGAATGTGGACATTGACAAAACAAAGGTTATGATAGTTAAATCCAAAAGGATCACCTATGATACTTTTTTTATGACAACAATAGCTTGGAGGAAGTGTCTTCAAACAAGTATCTTGGAATCAATATCCACCACAAGCTCAATTGGAGCTATAACGTTGAAAAAAGGATAAATGGAGGGTGGAAATCTTATTATGGGCTCGAAAACAATTGTAAATCAGTAGACCTTTGGCTTTGGGATAAAAAAAACCCCTCTTTCACACTCTCGTCACTCCATTTATCTTATATGGAGGTGAAGTTTGGGGCTGTAGTATATCTAAAGAATCATGGAGAAAGATAGAAGAGATCCAAAAGAATTTTATAACTTATAATCTCAAAATTAAGGGCAATACACCCTATCCTATCCTCCTCATAGAAGCAATCATTCCCCCCATTGAGAGCATTGCTATCATTAGATACCTAACATACAAGAACAAGATAAACAACAAGGATGAAAAGAGGCTCCACAAAATTGCTTCAAACTCTAGCCAAAACCACTACTGGCTCAAGCAACGATGGCATAAAGATGTCAAATCTTGGCTAAATCATTGAGGAATACAAGAAGAAGCCATCATGCAATATATCAATAAAATTACAAATATTATCACTTCTAAATTTAAGGAGAATATGTGGTGTGATAAAGAATTAGTGGATAAAAGTAAATTAAAATACTACAAGGAGGTGGTCAACCCTAATTTAGAAGATCAAAATTACCTCTCAATTTTAAAAAGTGCAAAGAAGAAAATCAACATTGCTAAAATAAGAACAAACTCTCATGAGCTACATAGTGAAATTGGGCATTGGAAAACTCCCAAAACACCATGGGATGAGAGAATTTGTCACCTTTGTGACTCTAAGCGGGGAGAAGATGAAAAACACTTCATCTTGGATTGCCTTGCCTATACCCATATTAGATCCCAATTTAAAAATATCTTCCACATCAGCTGTAGATTTTAACCTTTTACTATATTTACTGCAAACAGATTTTCAGTAAAAGAACAGAAAAGATACAATGACAAATACAAACATTACACAGAGATTTTTCCCCTGGAAACCCAAACCGAGAAAACTAGCATATTTTATATTCCTTCATAGTGATACATTGTTTATAATACAATATACATATAGGAGCCAATGACATCCAAAACCCTAACTCGATGACCTGGATTAGTCAACAACCCTAATTCCTTAACAAAAAATAGAAAACCATTGGCAAAAAACCATGTGCCAAAAAATGCCCAACAATGGACATGAAAATCGAGGCAACACGAAAAACGAGGCAAAAATGAGACATGTTTCTTGAGGCAAAAAAATTCTCGTACAAAGAATATAAAACATACCCAACATTCTCCCACTTGTTTTTTTCTTTGCATACAGGGGCTTACAGTGTTACATAGTCAACAATCCAGGGCAACAATGCCCATGGATCCTCTACACCAAGAGAACTTCTCAATGCTCACAGATTTTGCTAATGAATCTGCAACATTCTTTAATGTGTCTACCTTCACCGGAATTTCTTTCTTTTCTTCAACCATGTCTCTCACAAAGTGATATTGAATATCAATATGCTTTGTGTTTGAATGATAAGCCGGGTTATTCGCCAGAAAAATTGCACTATGACTGTCACAATCTATCCTTACAACTTGTTGTACCAACCCAATACCTAAACACAATCTTTGTAACCATACTGCTTCCTTACTTGCATGAGTGGATGTCATGTATTAAGCTTATGTAGTTGAAAGTGCCACTACAACCTGTCTTTTGCTCATCCAACTTATTGCTCCTCCAAACAGGCTAAACACATACCCACTTGTAGATCTCCTACGATCCAGATCTTCAGCCCAGTTTGCATCCACAAAGCCATGTATATCCACCACTCTATCCAATCTCGGTCTTCCTTGGTAGCACAATCCATAGCTAGTAGTTTCACGTAAATACTTGAAAACCCTTTTTACTGTTGTCTAGTGCTCCTTCCCTGGTTTTGACATATACCTGCTCAAAACTCCCACTGCACGTGCAATGTCTGGTCTAGTACAAACCATTGCATCCATCAAACGTCCAACGACACTCGCATATGGAACATGAGACATGTCCTCCTCCTCTTCCTTTGTCTTGGGACACTTATCCGTAGATAACTTTACATTAACAGGAATAGGAACCTTGACCAGTTTACATTGTTGCATGTTAAATCTCTGCAATATTGTGTCGACATATTTTCTCTGATTTAACCAGAGTTTCCTCTTTTTCCAATCTCTTTTAATTTCCATGCCCAAAATGAAATTTGAAGCACCAATATCCTTTATGTCAAATTTAGAGGACATTTGAGTTTTCACATCCTGGATAATCTCATTGTTGTTTCCTATCAACAACATGTCATCCACATACAAGACCAAATAAATCAAATGATCACCAATTAATTTATAATACACACAATGATCCTCTTTGCTTTTTGTGAAGCCAAGTCCCATCATATAAATATCAATTTTTTGATACCACATCCTTGGTGATTGTTTTAAACCATATAAAGACTTTTTCATCTTGCATACCAGCTCCTTCTTTCCCTTCACAACATAACCTTCTGGTTGCTACATATAGATTTCTTCTTCCAAATCCCCATGTAGGAATGTTGTCTTCGCATCCATCTATTCTACTTCAAAATCAAATGCAACAACAATATATAACATAAATTTTATAGAGGTTAAATTAACAACAACAGAAAAAACTCACCAAAATCAATTCCCTCATCCTGGGAATAACCCTTTGCTACTAACCGAGCTTTATATTTCTCCACGTTTCCTTCTGCATTCAACTTCTTTTTAAATACCCATTTGTTGCCAATGGGATTTCTTCAATTCAAAAACTCCACTAGATCCCAAGCCTCATTCTTATCCAAAGCTACCATTTCTTCATCCATGGCCCTTTTCCAGAGATTTCCATCCTCTGAATCCACTGCCTCCTTGACAATTCTAGGATCATCATTAGTAATAGACAAAACAAAATTTGAACCAAAATCAGATGGAGTGTACCTTTCCGGTAGCCTTATTTCTCAAACTGATCTCCTCAATGCTGGAGTATGAGGATCTTTTTCTTTTGATTCATGTTCTTCTGTAGAGTCTGACTCATCATCCTTTAAAACAAAATCTATTTTCTCTGGTTCTTCTTTACTTGGTAGGACTTCCTGTTTAAAAAAATCATTCATTTCTCTAAATACCACATCTCGAATATACACTACCTTCTTAGTTTCTGGGTTCCAAAGCTTATAACCTTTGAGACCATCTTTATACCCAATAAATATACACTTTTCAGCCTTCTTATTTAGCTTACTCATGTTTTCCTTTGGAACATGAACATATACATCACAACCAAATACCTTGAGATGTGTGAGAGAAGGTTTCTTACCGGTCCATACCTCTTGTGGAGTCTTGTCATCTAGTGCTGATGAGGGTAATCTGTTTACCAGGTAACATGCAATACCCACTTCCTCTGCCCAAAATTATTTCCCTAACCTGACACCACTGAGCATGCACCTTGCTTTTTCTATCAACGTCCTGTTCTTTCTTTCTGCAAATCCATTATGCCAAGGTGTATATGGAGTAGTCTTCTACCTTTCTATATTGAACTTCTTACATAATTCTTCAAATTCATTCCCGTAGAACTCTCTGCCATTATTTTTCCTCAACACCTTAATTTGTTTCTATGTTTGATTCTCAACAAGAGCCTTAAAATCTTTAAACCTGTCAAAGACTTCAGATTTCTTCCTGAGGAAATATATCCAAGTATTCCTCAAGAATTCATCTATAAATGAGACATAGTACACAAATTTCCCAATGATGGGACTGAGATAGGTCCAAAAACATCATTGTGAACTAGCTGTAAAATTCCTTTTGCCCTCATTGCACTAGAAGGGAATCTTACCCGATTCTTCTTCCCATATACACAATGTTCATAGAAATCAAAATCCAAAGAGCAGTTAGACATACCTTCAACCATACCTTTACCATGTAGTAGTCGAAGACCCTTCTCTCTGATATGCCCCAGTTTTTGATGCCACAACATAAACTTTTCTCCAGAGACTGTGGGAGTTCTTTCTTCTTCAACTCCAATATCAGGAACAATGGAACTATTACACCGATCACTAATAGTGCTTCCTTGTAGCCTATATAGAGTTCCAAACCGAACTCCCTTCAACAACACCATTGCTCCTCGAACCATCCTCCAGGTTTCCTTTTCAAATATTGTTTTTACTCCTGCATCGTCCATTTTGCTTACATAAATCAAATTTCTGGCGAAACCTAGGATGTGTAGAACACCAGGTAGTGTTCTAATCCTTCCTTATATGAGCCTCAACTTGACTTTTCCTTGTCCTATGATTCTGGTTGTCGAATCATCACCTAAGAAAACATTACCTCCATCATACCTTTCATATTCACAGAACCACTCCTTGTGGTTCATATGAAAGGATGCACCTGATTCAACCAACCATGCCTCGTGATATGCATGTGTGCTTGAAGAAGCCAAGTACACATCCCCTCCTTCCTTGGAGGTCTTCTCTTCCATAGAAGGAGATTCTTTAGATGCTTTATTTTTCTCAACTTTGGATCTACACTGCTTCTTGTAGTGCCCTTCTTTTCCACATCTACAACATACCTTTACAAAATTTACGAAAGATTTAGATCTACCCTTAGACTTAGATCTCCCACTTGAGAACTTAGATTTATTTCTTTCCTAGGAGCGTCCTCTTGCAAATAATGCATATGTGCTCTGTCCTTCCACATTCTTCTATCTCACCTCCTCTAAAAAAAAGGATGAGACCACTTCATCAAACTTCAAGGCAGTCGTATTACTACTTATGGCCACAACCAAACTATCCCACGAGTCTGGTAAAGAACACAATAAAATGATACACTTATCTTCATCCGAAATTTTAACCTCAACAAATACTAACCGACTTACCACAGTATTGAAAGCGTTCAAATGCTCTGCCACTGAGTCTCCATCTCTCATCCTTAGATTATACAACTTCTTTCTCAGGAATAGTTTATTTACTAGTGACTTAGACTGATACAACTTCCCCAACTTATCCCATAAATACTTGGTTGTATCTTCCTCTAACACATTCAATAATACTAAATATGAGAAACATAGTCGGATTGTGCTCTTCGCCTTCTGATCCAATTTTTTCCAGTCATATGTTGAAGTTCCTATAGGTGAAGTACCTGGATCTACCAAGATCCATTGATCTCTATCCACCAACAGATCTTCCATATTGAGCTTCCATAGCTCAAAACTTTTCCCATTAAACTTCTCGATCTCCATTTTCGAATTGCTTGGCATTTCTTTTCACCTGAAAAATCAATACCACAGATCTCCCACTGTAACAAGGCTTATCATAGTCCCGAGCCAAACCCTTGACCACAAAGGCGTCCCCCTGAAGCCAACAAAGCTCTGATACAAAATGTAGATTTTAACCTTGTACAATATTTACTGCAAACAAATTTTCACTAAAAGAACAGAAAAGATACAATGGCAAATACAATCATTACACAGAGATTTCCCCCCTGGAAACCCAAACCGGGAAAACCAACATATTCTATATTCATTTATAGTGATACATTATTTACAATACAATATACATATAGGATCCAACGACATCCAAAACCCTAACCCAATGACTCGGATTAGTCAACAACTCTAATTCCTTAACCGGAAATAGAAAACCATCGGCAAAAAACCATGTGCCGAAAAACCGTCCAACAAAGGACACGAAAATTGAGGCAACACGAAAAATGAGGCAAAAATGTGACACGTTTCCTGAGGAAAAAAAATTCTATTGAAAATAATATAACACATATCCAACATCATCGACCTTCCTAACCTTCTAAGTCATCAAAATGATGGTGATCTTGGAACACTTCTCTCAATGCATTTTGAGCATAGAAATACAATTTTAAAGAAATTGAAGTAATCCCTTACCTTCTTAAGGTCCGATATACAAATTGGTGTTAGTGGACATTAATCATCATCATCATCATCAGTCAAATTATTAAGGAGAATAATTAATAATTACAAATTTATTATTATAAAAATATTAAAAAATATAAATAACAAATATTTTTTGTAAATATGTTTTTGAATTTTGAATTATTATGTTTTTAACTTAAATTTTGACGTTTTAATCTTTAAAAATGTTATCCATTGAAATCAAATTTAATTATATTAGTGTAAATTTATCTTAAGTCTAATACTATTAAGTATAGAGAAAGATCAGGTTTGTGGAAGTGAAAACCTTTTTTAGGGAGAAAAACTTGAGAAAACACCTTAAGAGATTTGATCCATCTTGACGCTTGATAATGTTAGAATATAATGGATGTGCTCGTTTTACCATTGAAAATATTTCTATTGTCACCTAACCATAGGCCGAAGCCACCCTCCGAGCACCTTAACCTTGACAAAGAATCACTCTGAAAGCAAACCCTAGGCTAGATAGCCAAACAAAGGGTAGCACACCTTTCCCCAAGGATAGAGCACCAACAAGAGCTGATTAGATAGTACAAACCCTAGCCAAGAGATAGTCCAAGCGTAACTGCTAGCTGCAGTAGCTGCAACAACAACTGTCCTCCAAACCTACACATAAACTAGGCAACTGCAGTGCTCACAAGTGTTGCTCTGCAATTCTGAGAATGCCTGCCAAAATGAGAACTGACCTCTTGTATTTATACTAATTCTGGGTAACTACCTGGGCCGACTTCTCATTCTGGGTATCTGTATGTTCAATATATATTATTATTTCTGTCCGACTTCTTCTCTTGGAGGCTAATAACCTAATATAAATTATCTTCTTGAGCCGACAAGTCTTCTAGGGTTATTAGCCAACTCATTAGG
>JZKD02S1609582.1:523276-566262 GCA_000966675.3 Picea glauca | reverse complement strand
TATATATTATTATTTCTGGCCGACTTCTTCTCTTGGAGGCTAATAACCTAATATAAATTATCTTCTTGAGTTGACAAGTCTTCTAGGGTTATTAGCCAACTCATTAGGGTTTCTTTTTTCTTCCCAGAGTATTCTATCCTCGTCAGGTTTACACGTGAAGGTAAATACCTCCTGCAGCTACCATAATATCAACAGATAAAGCTAGAGTTAAGATGGATCTATGCTAGCATTCAAACATTTAAATTTAAAATGGCATCTACCCACCTCTTCCTTTGAATTAGAATGGTTCTACATATTGGTAGTTCTACTACAGTTTTACATGTCTTGAACTTTCAACGTATTTTTCGGTCATTTCCCATGCATTTTTTACAATTGGCATGGCCCCACAATCTTTGATTGAGGGGTTTTCCAAACACATAGAGCATAGAATAAGCTTTCTAATCATTTAAGAATGACGAAACCGAGTTTTTATGTGAAAATTGTGGCCCCATGAAGTTGACATATCAACTAGGCTCCTCAAGCCCTACATTCTCTTTTCCACCTCATCTTCGAGGGTTAGGGTTTTGGATTTTTAGGGTTTTATACTTTATCTTAAAAGGAAGTTTTGAAATCTTATGATCTTCTTCTTGACATTAACTGTATTCGATTCACATCTCTCTTTAGAGATAAGCTACCACCATCCTAGTTAGTTTGTATTTCTTAGCATATCGCAGTGTTTTTTTATTTCATTCATGAATATAATTTGCGTTTCATTTTATTACAGTGCTCTCTACATTTATTCATGTAATTTTGACTATATTTATATCTTCATTTCATTCTCCACATAATCTAGATTAGTGATATCAGAGTAATATGATCTTTGTTGTTTTTCCATGCATGTTGTTGATGAGGTCAAGGTACAAGGAGTTGGGCCTTGAGCTAACCAAACATGGTGAAGACCACCCACGTTGACCCAAGTCACCTCCCATGGTAGGAAAAAGGAAAGATGATGGAGTAGGAGATCCCATCAAGATATTACTTGAGGAGGTTCTCACACGATAGAGGAAAGAGATGATCGATAATTTCTCCTAGATCCTTCGACAATTGTCAACGACAATGGAAGTACCTTCTACAAGAAACCACTTTAGAGGCATGCCACCCTTCAAGGTACAAGTTAAATTTGAAATTCCTTTATTCAAATGGAATATAGACACAAATTATTTGGAGAAATGGTTAAGTCAGCTAGAGTGTTATTAATCTGTTCAATTTTTTGTATAGCGAGAAGATCATCTTTGCACTCCTCAAGTCCATTCCCCATGTCAAAAGTTGGTGGGACACTTGTTGGGTGCAACATGATATAGATGAGTCTACAACATTTAGGATAGGACCCACTTGGAAAAAGTTTGTTGATTCCCTCAAGGAGGAATTCTACCTTGTTGGAAACTATGATGACCAATACATGAAATGTATGACTTTGCACTAGGAGAGAGATCGATGGTGCTAGAATACACAAATATCTTCCATACCTTATGCTCAAAGATGGATATCATGGACTTTGAGTCACACTTGGTCCCAAAATATCATAGTGGACACAAGTACATCCAAACAAAGATGGAGTTCTTGGACATCTCCTCATCTGGGGTTGCTTATCAATATGCTATCAAGATCGAGAAAAAAAAGAAAGTAGAAGAATAAGAGGGAATTTGGGTCTACAAATATACTACAATAGAAGCATGGTAAAGGTGTCCTTAACTCACAAAACAAAGGATAGATAAAAGATAACCAACCTTAGGAGATCAAGTCCAATCCTTAAACAAAGAAGAGTAACGAGAAGTCAAAGAAGGACATTGGAAAGTAGTGTGCATTCTACAAAAGCCACTGGCACAAAATTGATGAATGCTACTCTAAGTAGTGATTGTTCATTGAAATGAAATCCTTGAAATTAGATTACATTTGAGACTCTAATTTAGAGTTAGATAAGGGAAAAAAATCATCAACATGGAACCTAGCATTACCATTGCAACCATAAATATCTAGCCAAAAGAACTAAAGGAGCTCAAGGAAGGCAAGTTCCTCTTCCACTCATAGATGTGGGTGAAGGGGACTTCGCTACATTTTATTCTGGACAATCCCAACCAGAAAAACTTGATCTCAGCAGAGGTCATCATGAGGTTGAATCTGCATGCACTGCCACAACCCCAGTCATATACCATTGGTTGGTTGATATAGGGTTGACATATCCACGTTAGTTAGTAATGTTGTTTGTGCTACAACATAAATCCCTTCAAAGATGAGGTACTTTGTGATGTTTCCTTGCTTGAAGTTTGTGATGTTATTTTAGGACAACCATATATCTGGAAGTGTCATGTTATTTACCAGTCTAGGCCCCATAGTGTCCTTGTGACTTTGGAAGGTCAACTCCATAGGGTATGTAAGGTAGTTTCAACTACCATAGGCTCTTTGATCTCAATAAAGCAATGTAGAAAGATAATATCTCAGGTTGAGAAGTTTGTCCTCCTCATTATTGGGTCAGAAGGTGAATGAAAGATCACCATGACCAGCTATTAACCCCTATATTTTCACCCTTGAAAATATTGAGGGTTAAGAGCCAACATGCACTATTTTGGTTGACATTCAAAGATTTGCCTAGATTTTAGCACTTGTGGTTGTGAGATGTTGGTTCCCATCAGAGACAGGTACATGATAGATATATGGTGTTTTTTGCTTTAGAGTTAGAGCTAGCTTGGTTTCCCATGCATTTGAGAGAGTTGTCTACATACAAAAATTGTCCCCACCTTTAGGAGACGGTGATTGAGAGGCTCAATTGACAATTTTGAGCAATTTTGAGCATACAAGGTTAGTTATTGCATGATTCTAGGCTTGATGGAACTTTTTCGAGTGACAAGAAAGAACTTTCTATTTTTAGAACGGTGATATCTAGGCCTCAGATTGAGATTCTAAGTCTGCAATATTGATCCTTGAGACATTATGAGTCTTTTGGACCTGTTCTGGGTGACATGCATGAAATTTCTATTTTTAGTAGGTGTGGCACCAAGGCTCGCATGTTGATTCTAATCGCATATTGGGAATCCTATCGGAAAATTGATTCCGATGAGAATGATATCATTGACATGAGAAAACATTTTATTTTTAGCAGTGTCTATTTTAGACATGGGATACATGGCGATGTTCACCTAGTCATCATAGACAATTTTGACAGTTTCCTATTTTTTAGGAGTCAGGGCCTATTTTTAGCAATTTCTATATATAGAATAGGTGGTTAGCTCCATAGGTGACAAGTGGTAGGGTTGGATTTCAACATTTGGTAGAGTTTTAGTGTGACATGGCATTTACTTGGCATCATTTGATGAGGGGGCACATTTTCCATGGAAAAAGCATTGAAGTGAATTAATTGATTAATTAAAGAGGGGGCATAGGTGAGGTGGAAATCCCATTGAGTTGATTGAGTCAATCACGGCTTAATTTTCTCGCTAACTCTCATTAAAGTTTCCTCAGTCACCATAACTTCACTTTCCATGCATTATTTTTTTCAAATTCCTTCTAAATTCCTCTTAAACACTAAATTCATAAAAAATAGGGTGAATTTCCTCTCATTGGCTAAATCATGCATTACTTGGAAAAATTTGGTGTTTAGACATGTGTTGGATTCCAAATTTAATCCTCCATGTGTTTCTCCCTCTCTTAAAGCCTCATGCACATTGATTGATTGCATTAACTCTCTTCTTTATCTTGGAATGCACCCTCTTTCTCTCTCTCTTGGTTCCCTCACACGTGTGGTTCATTTAGTGAACTAAATTCACTCCTCTTTCTTGCATGAGGCCTCTACTCACCTTCCTTCCTATTTCTAAGCATTTTCCTTCACACATGCACCTCTTTAGACCTCATTCTCTCACACGTGGAGTTGTATTTCTTGTTCTCTCATGGTTGAGTGCACCTCTACTAAGTTTTAGGGCACATATATTCTTGGTCATGTGCATGCCTCCGCTCCTTCCATCACTTAACTCTTACCTCCTTCTTATATTGTGCTTGTTCCCTCCTCCTAAGCTCTTATTTCCTCAGACCTCTTCTGACAAAATTTTCAATTACTTCCTATTTAACTCAGAGAGAAACTAAAGAGTTGTGCATTTTATTATCAATCTGAGGTTGTATCTTACTTAAGAATTGTCATGCACCATATATGCAAAGATGAGTGTTTTTTTAGTTAAAGAGTTGTAGTAATTTTGATTTCACAAATCCAGGCTTCAAGTTACTTAATCAAGTCACCAAATTATACTAATACAAGAAAGTAAATATCACACTTGCAGAAATTAAATCAAGCTTGCAAAAATGGAAATCACACTTGCGGAATTTGAAATCGCACTTGCAGAAATTGAAATCACACTTGTCGAAATTAAATCTATAGTATATTCTCTCATTGACTTACTCAAGTAGTTGAATGAAGTTATTTTTCTCTTGTAACAATTATGTGTTTGCACATTTGATAATAATCCAATGTAATATCAATCTCAAACTACTAAAGCTATTATGAATCATAAAGAAAACATAGTAAATTATTTCTATGAAATTGGAATTGCAGCAGACTAAGAAATAAAATGATTACTGAAATAAATGAACATAATTGAAATATTAAATCCTACGCTAATATACAGGTAGTACCTGACTAAGGAAGCCCCCCTACCCCCTTAGGCAAAGCACTAATCTATGAAACCAAGATCACATGATCACCAACACATCAACACATGAATAAGAGCAAGAATGGAAATTATATTGAAAAAGTATGAAAATACAATAGCATCCAAATACTTATCACCAAAATTCTCCCCCCTCAGCTCTGGGGAAGTTGAGGTTCTTATACAATATGATTACTATCTAAAATTATACAAAGGAATAGATGGATAGCCATGACAATCCGGTTGTTCATCCAATTACAATGATTTTGCTAAATTTTAGAAGAGATATACATGGTCTAACTTGGTGGAAAAACCGATTCTTCTTTTGGTCATCTATTTTCCTCATGTCACTTTCCTCTATGAAGACTACTTCCTAACTGGTCAATTGCAACATTGATTGTTGTGCTGGAAACTTTATATTTGGAATCATAGCAGTGGTCTACTTAGAATCACAACAACAAAAAATGTGTTTAGAATCGTAGCAACTGAAAACATGTTTGGAGTCACAACGGTTAGCTGGAGTCACAACACGAAGAGTGCACTTGGAGTTGCATCAGTTAGATTGTTCCTGGAATCACAAGAATAATAAGTGCATGTGGAGTTGCAACAAAGAGGTATTGAAACCACCACGAGGAGTTGCAACTGCTATATTACTCTTGTGTAGCAATGTTAGTACATGAAAGTAGTAAGTTCCTTTAAGAAATATGCAAGAATATCGTAATAATGGAATATGGGAAAGATTTGTACCTTGATGATAAATGCAAAAAAACTAGATAAGGATAGTATCAAAAATGAAGTGATCGATGGAAAATGGTAAGCAAAAAGGTATTAGATGGGTGTTGAAAGTATGCCAATTTAGGCACCTGCCATCTTCTATTCTCACACCCATGTGAATTCTCTAATCAAGCCAGTGCCCAAATCTCCTTCTCCACTCTAGTTCACATGCCTTTACTCCTTTTTTTATGCTCACACTTAAGAGTGACTCATCTTCCTCACTCCACTTATCCTAGTGCACATGTATCTATCACTCTATCTTACTTCCTCATGCGCACACACTCCTTTTACTAGTCCCTGTTCCACCTCCTATGCACCATGGTTTCTCTTCCTTGGAAAGTGTACCCTTGATGCTATATATTGGAGGTCGAGCTACATTGTTATGGTTGAATTTTTTCAGCAGCAACATTCATTACTCTCTCTCTCTCTCTCTCTTCTCATTATTCTTAGACTAGATACCCTTTCTTTGTGTGAAGACACCATTGTACTGGTTTTTGACTTGTCTATTGTGACACAATCAACCCTTTGGAAAGCCTTTAATAAATAAGTGTTGTGTTTGCATCGAACTTTCACTCTTGTTGGTGTTGTGTTCTCTCCATATGCATTGAATTAATAGTTTCTTAGTCATTTATTGTGATAAATATTCTATCTTTTGAGTGGTTTTCTTTTCCTTTATTTCATCTTTATCATGCTAACACTACAGGGTCCTTCCAAGTGAAGTTAAAACTATCTTTCCTAATGTTTTGGTGGTGTGTTTACATGTTGTCGAAATCATTTTTGTTGTTTCTTTTGTTTGATTTTTTGCAAAAAATTAGGTTCAAATCAACAACCCAGTACCTAGGGACTCCCCCCTGAGGTTGGCATGCACCAAACCGAACAAAGAGGAAGATTCCTGTGACAATTTGGGGCATTCTCTGCTTGAATTCCCTTTTCTATCACTTATTTTACCAATATATCAAATCTGATTAGAGGGTAGAAAAATGTGCTAACACCGCCAAGGCCTCTACATGGGGTCTCTCTAAACAACAAAACCATGGGTACAAGATAGTGGAAGAATACATAGATATCTTTACCTCACCTATAGGGGTAACTCTGCATAGTTGGTAAAGAATGCAATCGATTTGACACCCAATGTTGTTCTACCTAATGGAATAATATGCAGACACCCACTTCTAGAGAATGAAGAAATCAAACACCAACTTCAATAGCTAATTCAAAAGGGTCACATTCAACCAATATCATCACTTTGTGGGAACCTAGTTGTGTTGGTTTACAAGAAATATGGGACATGGAAAATATATATTAATTACATTGCCCTAAAAAAATCACAATCAAGAACTAGTATCCAATTCTTTGGATTGATGATCTTCTTGATCAACTTTAGAGTGCCAATTTTTTCACTAATATTGATCTAAAGTTAGGCTACGACTAGGTTCCAATTGATAAAATTAATGTATAAAAGACAACCTTCAAGTCCAAAGAAGGTCTCTTTGATTGGTTTCTCATGCCTTTTGACTTAAATAATGCTCTAACAATGTTCATGGGGACGATGGATGACATCTTGCTTTCATTCACAAATTCCTTTATGGTCATATATCTAGATGATATCCTCATCTTTAGCAAAACTTGGGTGGAGCATTTGTGGCACATTCAACAAGTTCTAAGCACCCTACAATAACACAAGTTATATGCCAATATGGAGAAGTGCTCATTTGGCATGCAAAAAATTTAGTATATGGGATACATCATGGTTAGCATGTTGTGCATGTGGATCCAACCAATATCCAAATCATTTGTGATTGGCTGGACCCAAAGATGATAACAAATATCCATAGTTTCTTGGGCCATGACAACTACTACTATAGGCTCATGTTGGGGTTTTCTCATATTTCCTAGCCCCTAAGCCAAGAGACCAAAGGTGGAGCCAAATCTAAGTTTGTTTGGACCAAGTCACAATAGAAACCATTTGAGGATATTTGGCACCAGTTCTCATTCTGCCAAACCTGAAACAACCCTTTGAAATTGAGATAGATGCTTCAAAATATGTTATTGATGCAATCGTCACCCAACAAGGGCATTTGGTGGCATAACACAACAAGACACTCTTTGACGCAGTTCTCAAGTACCCCATCTATGACAAGGAGATGCAATCCATTGTGTAGGTAAGTCGACAATGAAAAAATTATATTTTGGGAAACAAAATGATCATCCACACTAATCACAAGCCCCTACAATTCATGTAGATACAAGGAAAGATATAGATTTATCACCTTGCGCATTAGGTATAAGAAGGGTAGAAAAAACCAAGTTACAAAGTACCTTAATCCAATTCCCAGTGTAGTGTTACCTATAGTGCTTAACTCTTATGGACATGATACTTTTGGGTTTCCCCAATTGTATGATAATGACCCTAACTTTGTTGCCACCTATCATACATTGAGTGTAGGTAAACAAGTTTTAGAATTTTACCTCTAGGATGCACTTTGATGCCATATGGGCCATATTCGTGTTCCTTTATGAGAACATAAGAAGTTGATTTAGGAGATGCATTACAATTGGGTGGTAGGGAACTTCAATGTGGAGAAGACAATGACAATGTTACAATACTACTTCTACTAGACAAAGCTCCAATGAAATGTCAACATGTATATTAGATCTTCCATTGCCTATGCCATTGATAAACCTGCCATCAAGAAGCAGGGGTTGTACAATTATTTACTTACCCCAAATAGGCCCTGAGAGTTAGTCTCCAAGGATCACATGTCAAGCCTCCCCTCAACCAGGCATGTTGATGGTAATGTATTTGTGGTTATTGATCAATGCACCACTAATATGGACATTTTGGCACCTTGTAAGAATATTATCACAACAGAAGACACTGCTAATTCATGCGTGTTTAGGTTCATTTTGAGCTTTTGGTTACTTCTTCTTGGGCTGACCTTGGTTCTGATCTCAAACAAGTTTCCAACAAAACCCTCAAAACTATCAGCCCTCCTGGTAAACCAGAAGGAAATGTTGCCCACAAGGTGCACAACGCAGTCTCACCCGAGATAGATTTTATGGGGGACTAAAATACTCAGATGTTTGCAGTCTAGGAATGAGTGGGGATTTTGGTTGGATTCTTTTCCTTCTGCATTATCCTTGTTAATCATCCACATACTTCTATGATTCATTCATCTTTAAACCTATGCATGCATGCTGATATAACTACTTTAACAATTCATTATCAAGCTAATGATCATCAGGAAAGTAAATCATTCATTAACAATCACATAGAACAAAAGGTTTACCGTGGTTCACCCCCTCCTGGGGCTATGCCCACAAAGATCTGGATTCTCTACTCTTTTATTTATTCTGTTGAAAAATCTTGCACTACACGCATTACATCTTCAGTAAAACAATCAAAATGATGGTAAGTACCCTTGGTGAGGCTGACTAGATCACAACAAACTCCTCATCCTATTACCTAACCCTCAAAACCTAGCTTATTCGACTCTACCATAAAACTTATTACAATTAATAGCTTCCCAAAACAACTAACTCTCAATAATTAATTGACCACTCCCCCACCTAGACCTCCTAGGTCCTTATTTATACTACTTTATATGATTATAGCCATTACAATCTTTGTCAAAAACTCTAACCCTATCATGGTTAGGCTTGTCTTCCTGCGCGCCACGTTGCTTTTCCTCTGGAATGTTGTTTTTCCTTCTTTTTCTGCATGCTGCTTTCTTTCCACCTGTTGTGCGTGCTCCAAAAATAGGTCTTTCTCTCTAAAAATAAGCATGTTCCCAAAATATATCTTTCTCCCAAAAATAGGCCTACTCCAAAAATATAATTTCCCAAAAACATCCTGCGCCCAACATGACCCCAACACTGACATGTGGCTCATCCTGAGACACTCAGGTGGTGTGCACTCCCTGTACAACTTTTTCCAAGATGTGGAACTTCTTTGCTAGTTCCTTTCCTTTTTCCTTCATCTGCACAACTTTGTCTGTTAGTGCCTCGACTATCTGTGATGTTGTCTATTCTTGTAGCAATGTTGTACTTTCTGAATGTGGCTGCACTATCTGTGTTGCTTGTTCCTATAGGGGCTCAAATTGGGCTTGTCTTTCTTGCTTATTGATCTGCATCATTTTTAACTATGTCTACAGGGTCTTGATTTCCTGGGTGCCCTTCAAGCGCTCAGTGATATTCATGGTTTTATGATGTTGCTTTAACTCCTGTATGGAAACATTGATTTTCTCCTCTTATTGGTCCAACTGTTGGACCTTTTCATCCTCTTCCAAAATGGTCCAAATCTGTGTAGTTTTGTCAAACAGTTCTGTGACTTCTGTTGCTTCCCTTTCCATCTCCTCTATCTGGAGTGTGGATTGTTGTTCTCTTTTCTTTCAAACCTCAGGAGGAGTCGTAGGATTAAATTTTTCTTTCATCTCCTCAATTTCCTACCTATATCCCTCAATCATCTGCGAAATGATCTTTATCTTTTTCTCTGCACTCCGATCTGGTGCTTGCTCGCTATCTAGAATGCGGTCGTATACCGCTGTTAGCCCCTACTCTAGCTTGTCAGTGCATTCTTTTTCCTCCGCCTTCTCTGAGGTCAACTGGTTACATGTGATCTATAACATTTATGCGACTCCCCTACCCACCTCCAAGTTAGTGGAATCTACACGGGCTCTAGATTGTACTTCCTACATTATACTAGCCCGGAGTCCGTATAGTGCCTTTGTGCGTATCTGCACCATCACTACCTCAAAATGGTCAATTTACCCCATGGGTTTATGTGCAGTCTCTTGATCAGTTTTGACAATTTTTCGTGTGACTATGAATGTATCCTCGCCTTTCACTACTAACTGAACTATCTCCTCTCCTTCTTTCTACGTAGGGGGTCGTTGTGTCTTTTCATGTTTCTATGGTGTGGCCTGGAGTACTGCATGACTTTGTAACTGTTGTAGAGTTTCATGGACTTCTATGAGTTTTTCCATGATCTCTTCTCTTTGTGCTTCGGCAACACATACCACCTCTTCCCCTCTATCCTGTACCTTGTCCACCACAAACTCAACATCATCCTTTGTCAAGTCGATGATTGGGTCCTCCTTGGTGTACTTCATATTTTTGTGTGTCTCCTCTGCTTGCGTTGTCTTCCTTTTTGTCTATGAGGGATGCACCCCACTTGTCGTTGAATTTTCCTTTTCCTCGCCAGCTTGAGAGGTGTCCCCCTTTTTGGCATCCTGTTTAATGTCTGTCATAGTCACTGTTGTTGTTCTCCTTAGTCTCTTTGGCACTGTGTTGCTTCCCAATGCATGAGTGTGCATTGAAGCCTTCCTAGTGTTATCAGATGGGTTGCTTGTCTTTGTTGAAGGACCTTCTTCGACTTTTCCCATAGGTTTGGTTGATTGCATTGCGACTATCCTTGTTGTTGGTTTTGCTACTGGAATCTTCCACTTCATTGTCCAGTCTTTGATTATCGAGTCAATCTCTTCCCTTGTGACTCAATATTTCATTTCCATCCATTCCTTCTTTGGATCCCTTGGGGCCTGGATCCACATGTGGTTCCTAAATGCCTTAAACCTGGCTATCCGTTCAGTTTCCTGGATCACTTCCACAGGATGTGTCACACATTGGCTATGGGTTGTTGTATCTCTTCTAGCAGCATCATGAATACTATGTTATTTGCATGTTGATTTTTATTGTCCTTGGCTTGCCAGAGGGATTCATATTTGGCTGCGTAGAACTTCCCTTTCTTGTCCAAAAAGGATGAAAATTTTGGCTCCTGCCATCCTGCCAAATGTAATAGGATAATGAGCCAAGAATAATGGAACTCTGTTCCATTATCCTGCACATCTCTGCAATCGATGAGGAGGTACAACACCCAACTAGGCATTACTCCCTTCTTGCATTGCACGACGATTGCAATGAATCCTACTGGAGCCTCTTCTTTTCTACATTTCCTTAGTAGCTTGCAATCCATGAGCTTGCTGGTGAACCTTGTCACGTTATCATTGATATCCCTAAGCACAACACCCATGTTTCCTCTACTAGTGCCAAATTGTGCCTTGACTAGCTCGATGATCTCCTTCTCATGTGCTTTATTTTCCAAGTATTCCTTGGCTGTGCACCCACTATGGGTAATCCCGTAATTTTGGCGATAAACACCACATCGATCTATACTGGCCTATCCATCCAAAGGATGTCACCATGTACCTGGGATAACAATTGTTTGACGCAAAGCCCAACATTTTTACTGTGCCTGAAGTGCAGTATGTTTAGGAGGTTCATTATCTCGGTGTTGTAAAGCCTTGTTATCCACTACGCGGGCTCCATGATTGGCTTGCCTAAGTGGCCAATTTCCCCTTTGTTCTCTAGGTAGGCTTCCTAGGACAAATATGGGAATTTTGTTGCATCGCGCACATTGTGGTTCGAGTACCTTAGTTTAGGTACTTTTCCAAGCATGCCATCCATAGTGACCACCGTGTCTGGGAGGTAAGGAAGTGTAATGTTTGTGGCATCCTGCGCCTTTATTTTTTTCCCACCGACAGATGGGCCTGCTTCTGTTGTTTCTGTGTCATATGCTTCCCCTTCAAAGTCTGACTGGTTGGTGATGTCCTCGACCAACACCTCCTCTTCGTCATGACCCTGTTGTTGACCCTCAATTTCATCGGGTTTAGTCGGTGTTTCAGGATTGGGGTTTGTAATACCATCTCGAGTCTCGAAACTCTGCCCTACTTCCCCTTGTGCCGTTGTCGATGTTTCCTCGTCAACCCTTGTCAGGCTAAGTGACTCTGTCTCAGAAGTGGTGACATCTTCGAGCTCGACGAATTTCTTGGGATCCCTCATCCTTTCCTTCCTCCTTTGGCCCTGTCGATTAACCCGTACATACTCCTCTAGAGTGCCAAACTTTGGTGGTGTCATGTTTTCTCCGATTCAAACTCTCTCTCTCTTATTTGCACAATTATATCTAGGGCACACACTTGTGTCTTTCTCTATGCGAAAAAATCACTAAGTGTCGAGCTAACGCGTGATTTCCTCACTTTATAGACTCGATTATAATTGTTTTTCGCTTTTTCCATGCATTTGCACCGAGTCCAATTTTTCCTGTGTGCTGTCTTTCTATGTTGTCGCAATATTTGTTGCGCACAAATTTTTTCTCGCTTTCCTATTGTTTAGTCACCTTCTGCCTCTTTTTCTATTTTTGTATTCCTTTTTCCACTTTTTATTTATTTTTATCATTTTTCTTTCCTAATATCTACTATAGTACACTATATACATGCCTTTCTTTCTGTGTTGTAACTTTTAAGAGTTAGTAGGTCGATTGTCCTTGTACAGTTTCAATCGACTACCATTGACCATTCTTTTCAGTTTGTTTCCTCCCAAGTCCTTTAGTTGCACAGATCCTCCATCTGTAACGGTCTTTACTTCATATGGCCCTAGCCAATGCATTCTGAACTTACCAGGGTGTTGCAAAAATTTGTTTTTATGGAGAAGAACTAGGTCTCCCTCCCTAAATATTTTCTTTTTAATGTGTCTTTCATGCCATGATTTTTCCCTTGATTTCTGTACTTCCTGGTGAAATTCTACCAGAATCCTGTCCTCTTCCATTTCCATTAGTTGACTTAACCTCTCATGTACCGTACCTCTTTTTGTCATGTTGGTAATTGTTGCTACACGCAAACTGGGTACCATAAATTCTAATGGCACCACTTCTTCCTGTCTATACACCAATATGAATGGTGTTTAACCTGTCAACTTATTGCATGTGGTCCTGTATTCCCATAGTACTGTTGGTATTTTCAAGTCCCAATCATCCCTATTAAGATTGCAAGTTTTAGTCAATGCATTTTCCAAAATCTTATTGAAAGATTCTACTGTCCCATTTTCCTAAGGATGATATGGTGTACTCTTTTGGTGATAGACTTCAAACTCCTCAGTCATAGCCCTGATGGTATTATTAATAAAGTGATTTCCTTGGTTACTCATCAAAATCTCGAGACATCCAAATTTGGTGATCACTTGCTCAAATAAAAGTGTGTTGTTGTCTTTGCACTACAATCTTTGACCGGTGCTTCTTCTGTCCATATTGTTAAGTATTCGGTCGCAATAATGATATATCTATCTCTTGACCTTCTTGCTAGTGGATTAATAGGTCCAACAAAGTCTATTTCCCATTTATCAAATACATGCAAAGTTACTTGTGGTATTAGGGGCATCTCATCCCTTCTGTTGGGTTTTCCAACCCTCTGAAAAACATCACAGTTTTGGAAATATTCCTTGGTGTCTTTATGAACTGTTGGCCACCATAATCTTGCACGCAATACCTTCTGCGTGGTAGCTTTACCTGCATAGTTTCCTCCAGCTATACCTTCATGATCTTCTGCTAAAACCTTGGGCTGTTCATGTTCCAATACACACCTTCCCAAAATTATATTCGCTCCCATCTTGTATAAATGACCTGCAATGAGTTGATAGTTTGCAACTCTAAATACCCGTTTTTTTCTTCTGCATAGTGCTAAAGTCTTATGGCGCAACTCTTGTGCTTAAGTATTCAATCAAATCAATGAAGTATTCATCAACTACCCATACTGAAAATAATTTTGCATCAGGGAAGTTGTCTTCCAAGTTATTAGGTTCTTCTCCATTGGTTACCCTTAACAGGTGATCAGGTCCTGCATCAACTTCCTTGGTTTGACTATTACTTCGAAATCAAATTCCTAGAATAATAAAAACCATTTATGAATCCTTCCCCCCAACACTGGCTTGTTGACTAGATATTTAAGGAAAGAATGATCTGTGAACATTTTAAAGTGTTTACCCAGTAAATAATGCATGAATTTCTAAAGTGCATATACCATGGCTAGGCCTTCTCTTTATGTGGTTTTTTAGTTCTGCTCTAATTTTGACAACTTCCTGCTTGAGAAGGCTATAAGATGGTCTAAGTCCCTGCACTTGGCTGTGCCAAAATTTCTCCAAGTGTTGTTGTTGATGCATCTACGTGCACATGAAATGTATTTTCCCAATATGGAAATACTAATATAGGTGATGTCACCATATTTTCCTTTAGAGTGTCCAATCCTTACTGACAATCCTCATTCCACTGAAATCTAGTGTCCTCCTTTAACAATTTTTCCATTGGTGCAATAATATGTGCATACCCCTTTATAAACTTCATGTAGTAGCCTGTATGTCCTAGTGTTTCTCTTAACTAGCACACTGACTTTGGTGGTGGTAGATTCACAATGATTGCAATCTTAGTAGGGTCAACTAGTAAACATTGTTTACACACTATATGTACCAACAATATCCCAAAAGGTGTACCAAACATGCATTTCTTGATGTTTAATGATATCTGACATTGCGTGCATCTTTCCAACATTATTCTTAACACTTCTACATGGTCTTTCAAAAGACTATACACAATCCAATCATCCATATATACTTCTAGAAACTGATGTATGAATTCCTTAAAAGAAGCTATGACTACCCTTGAAAATATAGCTAGTGCATTCTTCAATCCAAAGGGCATGAATGTATATTGGTAGTATCCCCATTCTGTAGAAAATGCAGTCTTATACCTATCCTCTGGAGTTATTTTAATCTGATGGTATCGTGAGAATCCATCTGTGAATGAATATGCTTCCTGGCCTCCCACTTTCTCCAAGACCTAATTTGTAAAAGGGGTAGGGAAAGAATCATGTGAGTAAGCATCATTGAGTTTCCACAAATCTACACAAATCCTTATCCCCTCTTACTTCTTTTCTTGCACTACCATGCGACTGATCCATTCAAATTCCTCTACTGGTTCTATAATACCAGCTTCCAACATTCGGTCAATTTCTACTTTCACTTTCTGCTTATACACTAGATTCACTCTGTAAGGTTTCTATCTGACAGGTCTAGCCTCGAGTTTGAGGGGTATCTTCATATCACCTAGCTCCCCTATTATTCCTTTCATCTCTGTAAAGGTTGTTGGAAACAAGTCACTGTAATCGTGTAGTAACTCTGTTATTCTTTGTAGTGTTTTCTCATCCCAATAATCTCCAATACTTGCCATTTTAGGATTGTCATTCATCCCAATGTTAAGTTTATTAACTTTGATTGGTGCAGCGAATGACTTAGACTCCATAGATGGACCTTCCACCTCTCTTTCTCCTTCAATATGTGTGATTTGAATGTTGCGTGAATCATCTTCATCTGGTGCTTCCTCTTCGACATGATAACATGAGAGCAACTCTTTGACTATCTATATGTTCTGTTGTTGATATTATATTATGATTTCAACCTCTGGTTCATCATAAAATATCACTCCCCTTATCAACTTCAACACTGAATCAATGTTGGGGTTCTCATGCTCGAATGAGAAGGTTACTACAAAATTCTACTATAATCTTATCCATTCTATAGTGCCTCTATGAATCTCTTGATCTATGTACCAGTTCACTGGGATCCCTTCCAATGTATGAATAAAGCGATGCAGCCATTCCTATAGTGATGTTATCCTCCATTGTTTTTTGCACTTCTCCAAGTGCTCAATTGGTGTTCATTTCCCATCATACTTCTGCACTGTATTTCTCTCCTGTTCTGCACCAAATCTAATGCGCAGTAGTCATTTACACTGATACCAGTCCTGAATTATTTCTTTATGCGCACCCCACGATCTTGCAGGTGTTTCCTTGAGTGCAATATATAGGGATAACAACCTCTAATTTTCCAACACTTCCTCCTCATATTTTGTCAATAATTCCTCTAAGTCATTTAGCCCATGAAAACTGGGAGGTTCTCTTATCTTTGTACCAACCCATCTTACTACACAGTCTATTCTTGTGTACCTCCTTGTGGAGACTTCATATAATAATTGTTTCCAATTCTCCAAACCCGTGTCTGAGTCAAACTCACATGATGTAATGCTTCTCCAACTGAGTACCCCATCTGCAGTTGGGTTGACATAATCCTATTCTCGCACGATGGTTCTGCTCAACTGGTTTATTTCTTCCAGATCCAAACAAGTCGCCTCTATAAACTTTTATCCTTCTGAAATATAAAATGGTGCAATGACTCTATATTATCTTGATTCACAAGTTATTTTCCTTGTCTTCAGGTTGATTATAGCCCGGTTATCAAATGCCCAATCCAATCCAAGTAATGTTGGGTAAGGTGTTGTGCCATTTACTATCTCTATCACTTAAAAATCTGCCATAGTGTGCACTCAATCCAAATCTATTGTCACACCTTTAAGCCTTCCAATTGGTAACACTTTTTGTTGATTTTCTAGTTTCAAATGGATAGGTGAATAGCCTAATGTGGGTTCTCCCATACACTGCCATGTCTTCTTAGGCAAGACATTTACTTCAGAGCCTAAATCTAGTATAATATATCATATGTTGAAATCCCTAATGTTCACATTTAGCCTGAATTCTCTACTTGTCCTTATTCTTGTATGGAGATGGCTAACTGTTTTCTGCTCTAACTTCCCTTCTACCTCTCTCTTGCATATTTCTAGTAGATTTTGTAAGACCTTAATAGATTATGGATCATTCAATACCTTAACAAATGATTGTAGAAAAGTATTTATGGTACTTACTTTCCCTAAAGGTTGTCCTTCACTGTTATAGTCCATTGAGTATGGAATCCCGTACATTGGTGGGTCATGAGTTTGTTGCACGACTGATGTAGACACAACATTCTTCTTGAGAAACTCATGTCTAGCCTCCTTAAATGTTTCCTTTTCTTTCTGCGCGTAAAACTGCTTCTGTGGCTCAGTATTCCTCTTGACCCATTGGTGTTGAGATGGATCTTGTTTTGTTGCATAAAATCTTGTCTTGGATACTCCTCAATTAACTATATTGAATTTTGTCCCATCCTCCCTGGCTTCTATATAAATCCACTAGACATTCTAGTTGTTCTAGTTCCTTTTTTCCTGGATTTTTCCCAAGAGTGTTGGGAAATATTTTGTGCCATGGTCTGTTGCGCGACATTACATACATTTCGTCGGTGGAAGTGGAAAATACCTTGCATAATGGCCTAGTTGTTGGAAATTGTGGCACACTACTGGTCCTCTACCTCATCCAAATCCTCCTCTGCCTCGTCCTCCACCTCTGTATCCACCTCGATCTCCTCACGGTGCATTGTATTGGGGTACCTGGTTATACTGCACGAGTTTATACTGTGGTTGCACATTATTGTACTATGACTGCGCATTGTTGTATGGTGGTGGAACCTGGTTGAAATGAGGTGAAAATTGTCCTATCATCACTTCTGCTTGCACCCTGTAAGTGTCTAAAGTTCTTTCTCTCATTAGTTCCAGCGTTCTACAATCCTTATCATCATGACCCACTAATTTGCAAAAAATGCAATATGAACGTTTTGGTACTGTCTTATACTTATGCATCATTGGACAATGATATGGATCATGCCCATGTGTCTTAAAAATATCGCATCATGGTCGTCCTATTGGAAAGGGGTTCGACACCCTTGTTTCCAATTACTAAGAAAAATTTGGACATTCGTTCTTATGGTGTCCTTCTATCCTACATAGCTTACACCAAACAAATTCTCTTTTCTCTTTTCCCTTATTCTGGTTAAGTTGAAATGTTAGATTCTTCAAATCATCCTTCATCTCATCTATTGTTGGATCTATCTGTTGACACTGTTTCTCTTCTAGTTGTAGGGCTTCCTACAGAGCCTCTTCCTGAGTTTGGAACTTCTCCTGTCTTAAAGGATACTTCAAGTGTGGTAACAATGAGTTCACAAATAGGTGCCTATGTTGCATTTCAGTAATTTCATATTTCAACTTACCTTTCATATGTTTGCAACTCTGATCAATCTGCCAAACAAGCTCACCTGGTTTCTTCCTGATTTCAATAATTTCATTCATGTACTGGTATTCTAAGCTTGGCTTCTAAAACTCGTTTACCAATAGTTTTTTCATGTCTGCGATAGTCTTTGGTACTCCATGTGGACTGTTTACAACTGGGCTCATGTACCAGTGCAACACGTGGTCTCTTAGTGTGATCTTTTTATCCTCATCTACTATCTGCTTTGCTTCCTAGATATTCTCACAAATGAATAAGTGATTTTCAGGGTCCTATGATGTCTCTCCTCGAAATTCTGGTAATTTGATTGTGGGATCATGTCCTGTCATTTTGAACTATGTTGAACTACTACCTCCACGCGGTGTAGATAATTGACTGTTACTTACTGAACTTACTCCCCCAGTTGATTTTCCTTGATTGGGTCCCTTTTCTGTTGTTCTTCTTCGACTAAAATTCAGTTGTCTAAATGTTGGTGTTCTTTTGGGTATTAGTCGCACATGGGGTTGTGGGTTCCACAGTAATGGTGATCTGGATTGGAGTTCTTCCTTTTGTTCCTGACCCTGGACCTCCTATTTTCCTTTTGTATGTTGCGTGTAGTATTTCCTCAATCTTATTCACAACTCGGAGATCCTCTACCTCTTATTCATCGCTCGCCAAGCCCTGGCTGTCGGCTATGGCTCTCTTCTTGTTATTCATTTTATATTGGTAAGGTATTCTGTTGCGTGTCTTTCTATCCTTTTCCATTATATTCTTTATCTGGTCGTCTTCCATCATGATTGGGTCCATGGCCTCCTTCTTCTTTCCCTTATCCATCTCCCTGTCCATATCTCAACCTCTTGTTAGTGCTTCCCCCATGCACACAAGGAAGTTTAGTTGTCTGATTCCATGGTGATCACAACATTGTCATACAATAAAATATTGATTGAAGTATACAACGATCTGATGTACCTACCTTTGGGTCCCTTTATAAAATACTTATTTGTTGCAGTGTAGGACTTCGTAGTATCTACTGAAAATCTAGTGATAAACCCTGCAACAATACTATCTAACCAGAAGTCTACTGAGTGCGTGAATTTGTTATTAACTTGTTGTAACTGCACAATCTCCATAGGATTCCACTCCAGGTGTCTGATCTGATTCATAGGGTGGTTTTCCTTTAACCTCAATAACCACTCCTGCAACAAATGTGAGAAATCACAAAAAAATACCTCATGCAAGTTGCTAAACACGTATTTCTTGAGATATTTGCACGGTGTTAACCTAGGGTTTTTGTTGTCCTTCTGCACAAACTCAAGTTCCTTTGTTTTCAACCATATTTCAATCTTCGCCTTCCTTGGATTCCATGGCCTGAACATTCCCTTTTATACTTTCATCCTTCGTGCTTTTCTTCCATAGATCCCAACCACTCAATCATGTGCAGTTCCATCCATAAACAAAACCATTTGTTGGTTACTTCTTCTTAGGATGACCCAGGTTCTGATCTCAAACAGGTATCCAACAAGACCCTTAAAACTATCGATCCTCCTGGTAAACCAGAAGTCAACACTGCACACAGGGTGCACAACGTAGTCTCACCCAAGATAATGTTTATGGGGGACTGCAATACTTAGATGTTTGCAGTCTAGGAATGAGTGGGGATTGTGGTTGGTTTCTTTTCCTTTTGCATTATCCTTGTTAATCATTCACCTACATCTATGATTCATTCATATTTAAACCTATGCATGCATGCTGGTATAACTACTTTAACCATTCATTCTTAAGCTAATGATCAACAGGAAATTAAAGCATTCATCAACAATCACATAGAACACAAGGTTTACCATGGTTCACCCCCTCCTAGGGCTACGTCCACAAAGATCTGGCTTCTCTGCTCTTTTATTTATTCTGCTACAAAATCTTGCGATGTGCGCATTACATCTTCAATATTACAATCAAAATGATGGTAAGTACCCTCTGTGAGGCTGTCTAGGTCATACCAGGCTCCTTAGCCTGTGACCTAACCCTCAAAACCCAACTTATTTGACTCTACCATAAAACGTATTACAATCAATAGCTCCCCAAAAAAACTAACTCTCAATAATTAACTGAACACTCCCCCCTAGACCTCCTAGGTCCTTATTTATACTACTTTATAGGCTTATAGCTGTTACAATCTTTGTAAAAATCCCTAACCCTATCACAATTAGGCTTGTCTGCCTGCGTGCCATGTTGTTTTTCCTCCCGCATATTGCTTTTCCTTCTTTTTGTGCATACTTCTTTCTTGCCACTTGTTGCGCATGCTCCAAAAATAGGTCTTTCTCTCCAAAAATAAGCATGTTCCCAAAATAAACCTTTCTCCCAAAAATATTCTTACGCCCAAAAAATAATTTCTTCCCAAAACATGTCTGTGCCCAACATGAGCTACCGCAAATGATTATTTTATATAGGGATAGTAGGTTCATGAGTACTTATGTTCTAGCCTATGGTCATTGATGGGAAATAAAATAACCAAATCAATTTCTTCCTACCCTCAAACCAAATGACAGATATAGGTAGTCAATGGGATTATTGTAAATACCCCGAGAATGTACAACTCCAAGCATGCACGCACATGGGATGGGAGTCTTCCTTATGTTCAACATAGCTACAACAAAACCCTTCATAGATCTATTGGCCACAACTTTTTTTAGGTATGCTTGGGGTTCCAATAATTAGACCCAATTGATGTACATTTTCCCATTGCACCTACATGGGAAGAGTCCTCCCATGTTTAGACCGAGGAAGATAGAGTAGCTAAATTTGTTGAACAAATATAGCATATCCAACAAGAAGTTTATGATATTTTGTAAAAAGCCAATGTGAAGTACAAGAAACAACTAGATCAACATCGGGTTTCCTTGAAGTTTCAAGTTGATGATAAGGTATGGTGACACTTGTAGAAAGAGCACCCATAGGTCCCCACTTGAAGCTCAATCCACTTTAATATGTGCCTTACACTATCACTAAGGTTGTGGATGATAATGATTTTGAACTAAGTATTCCACCTTTCCTTGGATTGCACCTTGTATTTAATGTGGAGCTACTTCGACCGTATTTTCCACCTCTATTAGACACTTGACCCCTATAGAAAGCAACCATAACTACATTGAATAGGATAGATGTTGGGTTCAGGAAATGACATCCTTTTTCCACTCCTTTTCTATTATTTCACCCGCTTTGCTTATATTATCCATACCCTTTTCATAACCATTACTACCCAATATCTTATATTTTTTCCCAGGTATGCTAAGTTCATATGTTGCTTCAATTCATTAAGTCTTGCTAGTATTTGAGAAGGATAATAGATTTTTTGAGTGTTTATTGACAAAGTGTTAAGAAATGGCTATTGGATGATCAACTACTATAGGAGATGATACTTCAACAATTCAAGAAGTTGTTACTCCTAGGAAGCTGTTACTCCCAAGTGTTGTTACTCTTAAGTGTTGTTACTCTCAACAGAACCAATGATATTATCTGGAGACTACTACCATTTATGTTGATACTCGTCAAGTTGTTGGTCCATGCAAGTCCCCCGTGGAAATAATAACTTGTCTTTCTGGATGACGTGGCTATTCTACAAACTCATGGTTATTACAATTTTCAAAAGATTATTTTTCCATTCTGGATTATGGGGTATCTCGTTGAGCACAGTATGTAATTAATTATATTGTGTTATGACCAATTGTAAAATATATTGAATATCTTCTTATTTAAGACTTTATTGAACAACTTGAAAATCGAGAGATTCTCAAGGCTATTCATAATTATATATTTTCTAAGATTAATTGTAAGGAGGGAGCCTTTAAAAATAGAGCACCTCCACTCCCAGGCTAGTCTAGTTTTTCTTTGCAGTCAGTCCGGTCGATGAGGAACATCATATGCATTTGTAGTTCCTGATTTTGATTAATAAAGACTCAACAAGTTCGTGGTTCAATTTATGTTAAATTAAGTTGTAGTTTATGCACTTTCTCCATCCCCTGCTAAGGAGGAAGGGCCCTTCTCTTTAGCATGGTCACTGTTACTATACTAGTAGGTAGAATTATTTTATTTTGGGATTGATTGTTATCATGTGTGTTACTTTAAAGCTATAGTTTCACATTGCTTTTGTTATTGTTACTTATTATTGATTGTGAGTGTTTTAATGCAGATGTAGATTGTTATTACTCAATTATATCATTGCAATACCGTGAATTATATTCACTTCATTCGATTGTTGTTGTTACATAACTATTGTGTTGATTTGATAACTACATATTCAACTAGGCTTGGAATTTTTATTGGATCAAGAAGGATTAGTTGGTTTTAGATTTTTTTTTTTTTTTTCCAGAAAGGTGTGGTTCCTTTCAAGCTGAGTGATTTACCTTTGCAAGGAGTGAGTTTGTTTCAATTTTTGGCAAGTGTGCGGTTTATTTCATTTCCAAAGCAAGTGTTCATTTTTAGAGCAAGTGTGTAGAGTGAGGTTTTCAGAGTGCATTTCATTTATGCAAGTGTGGATTTGTTTCATTTTTGCAAGAGTGAGGTTTGATAATTGATGCAAGTGTGATTTCATTTCAGCAAAGTGTTTTTAATTCAAAGTTGTGTGAGTGTTTTTCAATTCCAAGGCAAGTGTGAAGAGTGTTTCCTTTCAAGCACGAGTGTTTACTTTCAACAAGTGTGGAATCTAGCCTATAGTGTGTGCCTATTTCTCAAGGTTTTGTTTTAAGGTTACATGATAGTGTCAGTTAGGAAATTGTTTCTTGCATATATTTTGCGCAATAACTTTGCAATAAAAGAACGTACCTCAGGTTGAAAATTAATGTATTGGGTGATTGAGTTGTTTTAATTAGAATATTAAATATACCAACACTACAGTCAATTGTATCATGGACATCAAGATGAAGGGAACCCACTAATAGAACATATAACTCTATTTGGTTGTCAAAGCAAGACAACTCCTTCACAAGGACTAGTGGATCAATCGGATTCAGATTCAATGGAAGTTTCCCCATATGATGGATGAACTTGACTCAATGGCGAGAATTTCTTCCTAAAGGGGGATGAATAATCTAGGTGGGTACCACTGGCCACCCACATCTTCCACTAACTTATAATGGTTCTACTTCTTTTTCAATTTACTACAGTTTTTTAGGTCCTAAACTTTTGGTGTATTTTTTTTTTAATTTTTTCCCATGCATTTTTGACAATTGATATGGCCTTGGGGTCTACTAAACACACAAAGCATAGAATAATTCCAGGATCTGAAACACCACTTTTTCTCTACACCATTCCTCATGTTTCCAAACCTGCAACAACCATTTGAGATTGAGACAGATGCCTCTGACTATGCTATCAACATAATCCTCACTTAGGAGGGATATCTGGTGGTATATCACAATGAGACGTTATCTGATGTTGTTTGTAAATATCCCACCTATGACAAGGAGATGTACTCCATTATGCATGAATGGCAACAGTGGAAGCATTATATTCTGGGAAAGGAAGTGATCATCCACATTGATCACAATCATATGCAATTCATGCAAACACAAGTTACAGAATGACCACCATCATAAGTGGTCCACATACCTACAACAAATCCACTTGAACATTAAGTACAAGAAGGGAAACACCAAATGTGTTGCAGACTGCCTCAGTCGACCCCTGGTTGTGGTAATAAAAACAATTATTAACTCCTATGGGAATGAGACCTCTACGTGGCCACAATTATACAATAGTGACTCTAACATTGCTACTATTTATCAATCACTAAATGAAGGAAAACATGTCCCAAACTTCCACCTCCAAGATGCAATCTTGTGCTATCGGGGCCATCTTTGTGTTCCTTCAAGCGAGCATGCAGAACTAATTTGGAAGGCACATTATAGTGGTGTGGCAGGGCTCTTCAGTGTGGAAAAGATAGTAGTAGTACTTAATAAATATTTCTACTAGCCAAATATTTGACACGATTTCAGCCAATATGCCAGGTCATGCACTCCTTGTGCCATCGTTAAATCATCCATCAAGAAGCAATGATTGTACACTCTTCCTATCTAGATAAGCCCTAGGAGTCAATGATCCAAATGGATATCGGTGGCCACCCACCTTTTCCAAATGGCTCAAAACGACTTTCTGGCAATTTACTATTTTTAGCAGTTTTTTCAGGTCCTGAACTTCCGGGGCCATTTTGAGGCCCTAAACGATGTTTTTTTTGGGTATGTTTCTCTTGAACATTTCCATATACGATGCTATTTTGTCTTGAGCATTGTAGGCCTCGGATAGATCTTTCCAACGAGCTATCACACGCCTAAAATGGAGATCGTATGCAAAAGTTACGACCCCGAGAAGTTGATGTACTCACTTACCCAAACGGGGCCCACATGACTTTTGGCGCTTCATCTCCCAGGGTTAGGTTTTTGGATGTCTAGGAATTTTGGCATTCCCGTTTATTGTAAAAAGGCCTTCAAAGCCTCATTGTAATCATCTTCTTGCGAATGCGAGTAGCCGTCACATCTCTTCTCAGAGATAAGTTGCAACCATTCTAGCGAGTCTTTCACTCTGTATTATTACAGTCTCTGTACATTTCTTTGATTAATAGAAATCGTGTATTACTGTATATTTGTGTGTATGGTTGCATCTATGATACATTTCTGTTATATTATTGAATATCTGCAATATCTCTGTGCATTTCTTTATTATATCTCCGCTCTCATTTCGTGTCGAAAATAATCCGGATCAGTCAGTCTCCATGGATTACATGTCATTTTTTCCCTCCACCAAACATGGTCACGTTTGTGTCTTTGTGGTCATCAATCGATTCTCTAAGATGTCCATTTTGGCACCATGTAAAAAGAGTATCACAACCGAGTCCACTACTAGTCTCTTCTTTGAGCATTTTTGGGTTTATTTTGGGCTACCACTGACCATTATTTCGGATAGGGGAAATATGTTTATTAATGTCTTTTGGTCCATCCTATGGTCTCTGATGTAAACCAAGTTTATCAAATCGACTACCTTTCATCCCCCAAACAGATGGGAAAATATAAGTGGTCAACATGATGATTGTCCATATCCCGCGCATGTATAATTCCAAGAATCCACGCACATGGGATGAGAGACTTCCATATTTTCAACATAGCTATAAAAAAGTCCTCCAAAACTGTATTGTCCACAAAACATTTTAGGTATGCTTGGGGTTCCAACCATTGGCCCCCATTGATGTATCTTTTCATGTTCCATCTTCACTGATAAAGTCCTCCCACGCTCAAACTGAGGCAAGCATAGTAGCCAAATTTATCGAATGGATCCAACACCTCCAATAATAGGTTCATGAAATATTGTAGAATACCAATGACAAGTACAAGAAACGACATGACCATCATCGGGTTCCACACAAGTTTCAGGTTGGTGACAAGATTTGGTTGCATTTGCAGAAAGAGTGCCTCACGGCCCCCCACAAGAAGCTCAAACCACTCTCATATGGGCCTTACACCATCACAAAGGAAATGGGTGAAAATGATTTTGAATTGAGTATTGCTCCTTTTCTTGGCTTACACATAGTATTTAATGTGGAGCTTCTTTGACCATATTTCCCACCTCTGTTGGACACCTCAGAGGTGGCTGGGAAATTGCCTCCTAAATAACTCAATCTCGACTACCTTGAGCATGCTTGTTGGGAAATGAATTTTTGATCCATATTTATGAGTGGAATGAAATGAAACACAGATCTATAACACTAACATAGATATACAAAGAACAATAATAGAGATACAGTGAAACTTAACTTCTATTTAAATAAGAAATCTACTGAAACTGTAAAATGCATAATGAAACAATCTTGCTCGAATGGTGGTAGCTAATCTCTGATAAGAGATGTGGTGACTACATGCATTCACCTGAGCACATTACAATTAGGCCTCTAGGAATTTTTAGAATCAAGAAGTAATCAGAAAACCCTAGACATCCAAAAACCCATCCCTAGGAGATGAGGCGCCAAAAGTCACGTGGGCCCCGATGGGGTAAGTTGGTACAACAACTTCCCAGTGTCATAACTTTTTCATATGATCTCCATTTTAGGAACATAATATCCCGTTGGAAAATATTAGGAATACACATTTTTCCATCACACTTTAACTCCATGTATAGCATTATTGTGACGAGCCCAAAAAATGTTGTTTAGGGCCTCAAAACGGCCTTGGAAGTTTAGGACCCGAAAAGCTAGAAAAAAACTGCCAAGATGAAAATTGTATGTGAGTTAGTTGGAAGAGGAAGGTGGCCACCGATATCCACCTAGATCAATACTCCCCCATTAGGAAGCAATGGTCTCCATTGTGCTGAGTTCCCCCATCAAATGAGGAAATTTCTGCTGAATTTGGCCCCAGATGAGCCACTTTCCTTGGTGCTGGAGTTTCCTTGCTTTGACGACACGATAAAGATGAAGCTTTTGTTGGTGAGAACCCTTGAACTATGTGTCGATGATCTAATCAGTGGATTTATGTTCCATGCATTCAGGTTTGATCTCTGTCGGTGTCAAATGTCCTGCTATCTCTGAGGTGTCCAATAATGGTGGAAAGTATGGCCGAAGTAGGTCCACACTAAACACTGGGTGCAAGCCAAGGAAGGGGGGAATGTTGAGCTCAAAATAATTGTCACCCACAACCTTAGTGATGGTGTAAGGACCATAGCAGAGTGGATGAAGCTTCTGATGGGGTCCTATAAGGAGTTCTTTCTACAAATGCAACCAAACTTTATCGCCCACCTAAAACTTGCGGGGTACCCGATGTTGATCATGGCGTTGCTTGTACTTGGCATTGGAATTCTGCAAAATATCCTGAACCTATTAGCAGATGTGATGGATTAATTCAATGAATTGTGTGGCTTTGTCGGCTTAGTTTTGAGCATGAGACGATTCTTCTTGTGTGGATGCAAGGAGTAGTGCAACATCCATGGGACCCAATGGTTGAAATCCCAACCCCACCTGAAAGGGGCTGTGGTCGGTTGAGACATGTATGGTTCTGTTGTAACTTTGTTGAACATAGGAAAGACTCTCATCCCAAGTGCATGGATGATTGGAATTGTACATGTGCAAGGTATGCATGATCATCTTGTTGAAGACCTCAGTTTAACCATCCATTTAGGGGTGGAAGGTCGTGGATTTGGTGAGCTTGGTGTCTAACCGTGACCAGAGGCTTGACTGGAATATGCTGAGGAATCGGTTATCCTGCTTTGAGATGATGGTTTGTTGTATCCAAAAATGTACCCACACTCATTCAAATGAGAGATTAGCAGTGGCCTCCATTGTGATGCTCTTCTTGCAGGCGGCTAGAATCTCCATCTTGGAAAATCAATAAAAAACCACGAAAAAATAGTCATTTCGCTACTTGGTTGAAGAAAGGCCCAACATGTATCCCATCAAGATGGATTCCCAGAGCCTGTTAAGAGTAGGTAGAGGAGTGTACATGCCTTGTTTCTTAATGGTCAGTTTAGCAATGGCACAGGTCGTGTAGGACCTGATATACTTGTTGACATCCTGTTGAATTTTGGCCAATAGAAATGTTGTTGCAAGACTGCCACTGTATTTTCTACACCAAAGTGCCCTACCACCCGAGTGTAGTGATCTTCCAAAATTAGCTTCGCTCGCTCGCTTGATGGGATGCAGATATGGCCCAGATGGCACAATAACCCATCCTCAAGATGGAAATCAATGACAAATGTGTTTTTTCCCAACAGATGGTAGGTAGTGGTGAAGTCAGTATCTCTCTCATAGAGTTGGGGCCATTTAGAGGTATCATGTTTTCAAGATTGGAGCACCGTAGTTAGTTTTTCAACTGGAGGTCGACTGAGGTAGTCAACGATGTGGTTGGTGCTCCCTGTCTTAAACCTGATGAGATGGAACTGACAAAGTATGTGGACCACTTATGATGGTGGTCATTTTGCAATTTTCCTTGTGTCTACATGAATTGCATAGGATTATGATCAGTGTGGATGAATGTCTCCTTCCTAAGAATGTAATTCCTCCACTGGTAGCATGCTTGTACAATGGAGTACATTTCTTTTTCATAAGTGGGGTACTTACAGACGATATATTATAGCATCTCATTATGATAGGCCATGGGATGTCCATGCTGAGTGAGAACTGCACCCACAACATAGTCTGAAGCATCTATCTCAATCTCAAAAGGTTGTTGCAAGTCGAGAAATGAGAGCACCGAGGCTGAGCACAAGCACTGCTTCAAATCATCAAACACTTTCTGTTGTGACTAGACCCACACAAATTTTTCCTTGCCACCACCTCTGGTCAATTGTCTAAGGGCCCATGCAATGTGGGAGAATCCCAACATGAAGCTACGATAGAAATTGGCAAGGCCTAAGAAGCTCTGAAGCTCAATGAGTGTGGTCGGGGCTGGCCAGTAACAGATGACCTGGATCTTGGCTAGATCGACATGCACCCCATGCTCATAAAAAATGTAGCCTAAGTACTGGACCATGTTCATGTTAAAGGAGCAATTTTCCAGATTTGCATATAGCTTGTGTTGCCACAGAGCGTGTAGAACCTGCTAAATATGTTGCAAGTGTTTCGCCCAACTCTTGTTGAAGATGAGGATTCCATCCAAATACACCACCAAAAATGAATTTGTGAAAGGTTGCAAGATATTGTCCATCGTCCTCATAAAAGTTGTTGAGGCATTTTTCAAGACAAAGGGCATGACCAACCATTCAAAAATACCTTCTTCAAACTTGAAGGCAGGATTCCATACATTGGTCTGCTCTATTGGGACCTGGTGGTAGTTGAACTTCAAATCAATCTTACTGAAGTATTTTCCCCCCTTGAGCTGTTCAAGGAGATTGTCAATTCGAGGGATTGAGTACCGATTCTCGATTGTGATTTTATTTAGGTCCCGGTAATCAATGCAGAGTCCCCAGGTCCCATCTTTCTTTTACACAAGCACGATTGGGATTCCACAGGGTGATGAGCTTGGTTGGATGTGCCCCTTTTTAAGCAGTTCTTGGATATAGCACTTGATTTCCTCATTTTCTAACAGAGAGCGGTAATAGACTATCCCATTGGGTAGCAGTGGGTTGAGGGTCAGATCAATTGAGTGCTTGACCTAACAATGTAGAGGTACCCCAGTGGGTGAGGAGAATATATCTTTGTATTCTTCCACGACCTTATCCACTTGCTTCTACTGCATGGAGAGACCTGTCGCAGAGGCTATGGATGTGGCTACAACCTTCCGCTCACTTTGAGCGCAAATCACAAAGAAGAAAAAATCCCTGTTCTGAGAGATGAACTTCCTGCATTGCTTGACAAAGATCAAGGAAATGGCAGTAGGTGGGACTACCTCGGGTATCATGTACAATTTCCTATCCAAAGTAATAATAACACTAGGAGGCCTAGACTCATATACAACATGATGTTTCCATAAATAAGGTTGTTCCAAAAGAACATCACAAACTTCAAGGGGGGCGACATCACACAATACCTCATCTTTGAAGGGCTTGACGTCGTATGGCAGGAGACACTGTTGACTGACGCGGAGATTGCTCCCTTGGAGGAGCCATCCTATGGTGTACAACTGTGGGTATGGTGTTGTCAGCAGAGCCAACCGCTTGATGACCTCCATTGAGAATAGGTTCTTATGGCTACCGATATCAACGATGAAGTGCATCAAAGTACCCTTCACCCACATATCTGAATGAAAGAGGCGCTCACCTTCCTTTGGTTCATCAGGTTCACTGAGCTAGTCCTTGGTGATAGAAACGATGGCACTAAGTTCTCCTTTAATGACCTGTCTCCCTTTTTTCTAATTCTGACTCAGAATCGGAGCCCGCATATGATTCATAGGATTTCACCTCGGCCACTAATGATTGCTTGGAACATTCAGTGGTGTTATGCCAGGGGATTTTATGGAACTCACACCACTTCCCAATGTCTTTCTTTGTCTTCCCATTGTCCTTCTTTTTTTGCGGTTTAGACTAGTTTTCCTGAGGTTGTCCATCCTTTCTATGGACTTTGTTCTATGAGTTTGGGCCTCCTTTTTCCTGCTTCTGCTGTGATGGGTTCTTAGACCCAAACTATCGCATCTTTTGTTTAAGCTTATGCTCGATTTTGATAGGATGTCGATAGGCCGCGCCCAAGGATGAGATGTATAGAAACTCCATTTATGTCTAGATGCATAAATGCAGATCGTCGCGGTACTTGAGCAACATATGTCACTCAAATTATTTTATACCCAACTTGGTGCGCAAGGTATGAAAGACATTGGTGAACTCTAGCACTGTTTGGTCTCTTTCATGCTGCAGTGTGGTCCATCTTGTATATAAGTCGTCATAAATTACAACATGGTATTATTGTTCCTTAATAACATCTCTGAAAGAACCCCAAGTGGGTGCGAATTCAAATAATTTATATCCCTTTGTTTCTTTTTGCTCACATAAAGTCTCCCACCAATCTTTGACATGGGGGACGACCTTAAGGAGAGCAAATGTAATCTTTTCTCTGTCGGAAAAGTTATGGACATAAAAATGCCCTTCTAGAAGCTTTAACAATTTGTCTACAAAATACGCATCTATTTGACCTTCAAATATAGGAATATAAAAATTGATCTGTACCTTGAAGGGGGTGGTGCCTCTGCGTGAGGAAGATGTGTCGTCTATTGGCAGTTGTCGAAGGATTTGCGCAAAATTATCCATCATCTCGTTTCTCTGTCATGCAAGGGATTCCTTGAGAAACAATTTAAAGGGATCTCCTGCCCCATATTCTGTCTTTTCTTCCCCCATGGGTATCCATCAAGTTTGGTGAGGCCAATCTTGTAAAGGCTCAACTGGTTCGAGTCCCAACTGCTTATACCCTGACCTCATTGGGGACACACACAGAAACAAATGAAGAGCAAACCGCTCTGATACCACTGATCCGAATTTATGAGCGGAATGAAATGAAACACAAATCTATAACATTAACACATATATATAGAGAACAATAACAGATATATAGTGAAACTTAACTTATATTTAAATAAGAAATCTGTTGAAACTGTAAAATGAAAAATGAAACAATCTTGCTCGAATGATGGTATCTAATCTTTGATAAGAGATGTGGCGGCTACGCGCATTCACCTGAGCACATTACAATGAGGCCTTCGGGACTTTTTAGAATCAATAAGTAATCAAAAAACCCTAGACATAAAAAAACCTAACCCTAGGATTTGAAGCACCAAAAGTCATGTGGGCCCCGATGGGGTAAGTTGGTACAACAAATTCCCAGGGTCGTAACTTTGGCATACGATATTTTTTTTAGGCGCACGATATCCCGTTGGAAAGGTATATATGAGGACTACACATTTTTTAATCACACTTTGACTCCATTTATAGTGTGACTTTGGAAATCCCAAAAAATGTTGTTTAGGGCCTCAAAATGATGTTAGAAGTTTTTGACCCAAAAAGATAGAAAAACACTGCCAAGATGAAAACTGTATGTGAGACAATTAGAAGACGTGGGTGGCCATCGATATCCACCTGGATCACTTTTTGGGACCAATTTTTGGAACTGTGCAACGTGCAAAAAAGAAGGTAAGGCAATTGGCGCACTTTCAGGATCAGGGCATGTGAAAGGAGGAAAACAGTTAGAAGTCGTTAGGCATTGTGGTCCATCGAAAAGGGCTAAGCCCTAATGTAATAGTATAAATATGTAAGGGTTGGGATAGAGAAGTAACTTAGAATTAGTAGTGTAGCAAGTGGAAGAAAGTACTAGTTGAGAGTGATTAAGATTAATAAGATCTAAGTGTGCACTGTATGCATGAATGTAAGAGTGAAGAGGGATAGATAGAAGGATAAGAGAATGACAAGGGAATAATGTATGAGCGCAACGTGCATATTTTGTAAGATATTATTATGAATAATATAAGAATTCGACCAGTGTGGATATAGCCCATCTTGGGTGAACCGTGTTAAATTCGGGTGTATTTGTGTTATGATGTGTTTATTGTTCTATTTATTGCGCGTATAGAATGTATGGTTAATATAAATATGTTATATGTTCTGATGATTCTGCGCACATGATATAACGTATAATGAACAAATGTTAATTGTAATGGTTATGTTGAATGCCTCCCATTCCTTCATGACTGTTGAAACCTGGTTCCTACAGTCCCCATAGATACCTCGAGTGAGACTTCACCTGCTTGCGGGTGATGCTGAAGGGCCGGTATCTGAGGGTTTTGTTGGTGAATTAATGTTGAACCTCAGGTCTTCCCATTGTGCACCAAAAAATGGTTCTGTTGCTGGGATCGGGATCTACGACTGAGGGGAATGTGAAGGAAGACTAAGGAATATATTGGACAATGGTTAAAGATGAAAGAGCACAAGTTTTCCAAAAAACAGAATAAGAACCCACAAATCATCTCGAAGAAATGGTTACAAAGGTATGTATTTACATATTTACTTGAGATTTTATTTGTTGATTTCTTGAATGTTTTGGCTGAGTGGATACAAAGGTTATATGAAAATATTGGAACATTATGCATTGTTGTTCCGAGGATTTGGACCCCTGAGTTGATCCATGAAGTTAATACTATAAGAAATCAGATCTCACGCGCAGTTGATTTTTGGCTGGATAATATTTTGGGGTGTTATATTAATGAGTTTGTTATAGATTGTACCTAGTCATATAGTGCTGTTAAGAGAGAGTTCTTTAAAGGTCCACGCGGAAGATATTTGAAATTGTTGTCTACTTGGATTAATATGTTGTTGTGTGATAAGGGGGTTATGAAGATGGAATCTGATTTCCCTAGTAGCTAAGTTCCTTCACACGCATAGGGGGATGACCAAGGGATGGTCTAAGTGTATAGAAGAGAGGGATGCAAGAAAGAATAAATAAGGAACATATGGGTTGAGAATACAGGGAAAAGAATAATGTGCGACATAATAAGAGATTGGAGTATTGCACAGTGGAAAAATATTTCTGTACAGTAGGAAGAGGACTATGGTTGATAGAGAAGAGAAACACAGCGAGGTTGAGGAAAGAGCCACCGAAATAGTGCTCCAGATAGAAGGAAAACCACACACTGTGGAAAAGGATCATCATCTTAGTCCAACAAAAAGATATCCATTACATCCCACTCAGACTAGACTCTACGTCGAACCCACGGCCTTGTGTGCGTCCCGGATAGCTGAGGTAAGATCCGAAACTTTGTCAATTATAGTTAGTGAAGGAAGCAAGGATAATAGTAAAGGTAGTCAGAGTAGTGGAAGTAGTATGATTACCTAGATTCAATTAGGGACACCAAGGAAGAATACCACACAATATACAATGGAGGGGGTAGATCCCACCTTGAGAATTCTTGTCTTCCATGTAGCAGGTTGAAAAAATACAGAACAACATTTGTTTGTCTATGAAGCAATATGGAATGTGAAGAATGTCCAGGATGACGATGTGAAAATCACACATTTGGTGATGACATTCAGAGACCATGCATTACTCTGGTATATGAAGTATCGGTCCATTGCACTTGTGGGACAAGCAAGAACATTGGCAGACATCAGGAAAGCCTTGTTAAAAGAGTTCTAGAAACTCAAGTCTCAGTCATAGTGTATTACAGAACTGAAAGAGATCAAGTAGTTGCAGAGTGAATCAATATGGGATTTTGATCATAGATTCAAGATATTGAAGGATCAATTGACCTTCTATATTCAAGAAGAGAAACACAAGGAATGGTTCATTATAGGATTGTTGCCACATATACGCTACCCTTTGATGCAACAAAATATTTTGTTGCAATCAGAAGCACTAGAAATCACCATGGAGTTGGAAGCATCTCCTTTAGGAGAGAATTGCATAGGGATGGCTCAGGTTCAGTCGTAGTTAGAAGCATTGAAAATTTAGTTGCAGGAGCTTGCTAAAGGAAAGGAAAAGCGCAAAGGAGTCTGGTGTGTTACATGCAGAATGAAAGGTCATCATAAGAACACATGTCTATCATTTAAAGAGTATTTAGCTACAAGAAGCCCAAATACTTTGGACCCAGGAGGAGGGGTATGGTGTGAGATATGCAGAATGATGGGTCATCACCCGACTGCTCATCCTTTGATGCAGAAGTATCATAGAACCATCAAGAACTTATTTTGTAATTTTTGTAAGTCTGTGAGACATGATGAAAAGGAATGTCATGCACTCGATCTAATGAGAGAATGCACTGCAGATGCATACAGAGTCAAAGAGGAGGAAGGACTGGAAGGAGGGGTAGCATAGTATAATACCCCGATAGGATACAATCAAGGAGGAAAATGAGGATTCATAGGTCGTGGAAGATAAGTATTTGACAAAGGAAGAGGAATGATTATATGTTATAACTGTAACCAACCTGGACATTTGGCGTGAGATTGTTTGAATCCTTGCATGACATGCACATACTGTAGATAGTTGATCATGCGATAGATGATTGTCCACAATTGATTTCAAAGTGGAATGAGAAGAGGAACCAGAATGTGTAGAAGATAGTAGCTGAAGAGTGTGACGATCAACTAAGAGTAGCAACAGTTACATGCAGAGGAGCAAGAACAGGAACTGATGCAACAAAACAAGGAAAGCGAACCGAGCAGTGGGTCATGAAAGCAACAAAACCTCCTTTGAAATTTGACTCTCGAAAAGAGAGAGACACATATAAGCAAGAAAGGAAGGAACTTCTGGAAACATAATGGGTAGCATCAACTTTGTAACCTGTGTATGATAGGCCACCTATGTATGACATGCCTCTAGCCTATGACCATAGAAAAAGGACAGATGGGAAGGTCAGTACTCTGAAAAGTTTCTTAGAGAGTTGTTTAGAACTAATGGAGGATGAAACTGCATTGAATGCACTACGTGGGATGATTGACCAGTGCGTGAAAGATAAATAATCACCTAGTGCACAACGAGCAGTTAACCAGGTACAATGCAAGAAAATGACAAATAGGGAATTTCAACTTAATGCACATGTAGGATATTATGATATGGATAACATCATATTGGATATGGGATCTGATGTGAATGCCATTCCGAAGCAGACATGGGAAATGATGGGAAAATCGAAGTTGATCTGGTCACCAATTCAATTGACGTTAGCAAATCAACACAAGATTGTCCCGATTGGAAGACTGATGGGGGTGAATGTTAACATTGATGGAGTGCGCAACACATCATATTTTGAAGTAATCGAGAGAGTGGATGGTATCAAACCTTATCTAGATTTTCTTAGACTCGATTGGAATTTTGATAACCAGACCATTATTGATCTGAAAAAGAGACAAATGATATTTGAAATAACAGACTTGAGAGTTACTGCACCATTGGATCCCACAAAAGGAAGACGACATGTGGAACCAACAAGAGGAAAATAAATCGATAACCTTTACAGTATGACCGTGCTAATGGATGACTATATTAATCCCATTGTTTAAGGTGTACTCAGTTGGAAAAGTATCAGTTATTGCGCATCGGATTCAGAAGAAGCCATGGAGCATTGACAACATAGATTACATGAAGTATCTACAAGGAGATGTGCTCGTATTACCCGCATATTGTGCTATATTGGAACTAAGGTATGTGATCCCCCAAAGTATAATAGACTAACATATGTAGATATTTTTGTAATAGAATTTGAATTGCAGATATGAGATCAATAAAGATTGCTAGCTAAATAGATATTGCATTGAAAGTGACTCCTGCAAGATGGTGGGCTGTGCATAAGGACATAATAGATAATTGGCAGCAGTGCAGGAGGATGTTACAAGTTAGGTTAAGTATAGAAACTAAATATACTACGCAGAAGAAGCAATTAGTAGTAAAGGCAACAGATTATCAACTCATAGCAGGGATTTGTATAAGTTAGGTGAAGATGGTATTCTTCGGCGATGTGTATTGGAGCATGAAAGGCCTATGATATTATCAGAGGCATATGAAGGAGTCGTGGGAGGGAACTATGTAGGGAAAATGACAAATCAAAAGGGTTTGCGCGCAATACTTTGGTGGCCCACCCTTCATAAGGACACTAAGGATTTTTGTCAGACCTGTGATGTTTGTCAGAGAGTTGGAAAGCCATCTAGAAGAGACAAGATGCCTTTAATACCGCAAGTTACATTGCATGATTTTGATAAATGGGCAGTTTATTTCATTAGACCAATCAATCCGCCGAAAAAAAGGCTAGGAGCAAGATATTTAATTACTGCGACAAATTATTTGACCCGATGGGCTGAAGCAAAACTTGTAAGAGATTATAGCACGAAGACCATTGCACGGTTTCTATTTGAGAATGTTTTTACAAGGTTTGGATGTCTGAGAATCCTTATGAGTGATCAGGGGACCCATTTCTTGAATAACATGATTGCTTCTTTGACAGAATAATTTCAGATTCACCACCAAAAGAGAACACCTTATCATCATCAAGCGAACAGAAAAGTGGAAGCGTTTAACAAGATCCTAGAGCATGCACTGACGAAGATATGTAATGTAAATCGAGATGAATGGGATTTGAGGATTCCTACATTACTATGGGCATACAACACCCTGGAAAGTTCCAAAATCACCTATTGGGTCCATATGTGATAAGATTTGTGATAGAAGCAGGTGTTTGTTCAGTGAGAGAAATTGAATGGGGAAACCATGGAAGGGCTTGTAAACGATAGTTAGCTAAAACTGTATAGGGACAGTGATGCTTTCGCGCATTAGTTTGAGCACGCAGTATGTGTATCATAGTATTTGTATTATAAAGAAAAAGAAAAAGAAAAGAAAAATCAATAAAAGAGCTGGAGGAAAGTCATGATAAACACTTGAAGAGATAAAGTTCTAAATCGGGCATTATTGAAATAGTCAAAGATGAATAACAAAATGTCGCGGGAAGGAAGGAAAATTGAACTACGCACCGAAAGGAGAATTCAAGAACTGGGATAAGGACCTGCATAGGGGACGAATAAGGCATTAAAGAGAAAAAATAATGGCAAGACAACGAGAACGTGTAGTCATAAATGAAAAGCAACGGCAAATATCTTGACATGCTAGCAAATATAGACCACGATCTGTTGAAATATACAAAGTTAATGTAGAATATGGAAGGGATTGAATGCGAAAATAATCAGGTGGGGCTGAGAATTTTGGGTGCAAATAGAAAGATAATAGCTGGAAACAACCTATAAAAGAAGAATAAGAGGTGATGAGTTAAATTTATTGTTGCATGAACATTTGAAGAGAACAAAGAGCCAGAGGAGAGCCACAACTTACGAAAGAGAGAGCCGCGTGTGTTGCAGACCGAATCGAAGTACAAAGATCTATGGTGCCACCAAAGGAAAGAACACCCACATCAGGAATGAAGAAGCTGTGTAGTAAGCATACATCAACACCGATGCAGGAAGAAATCCCGAGAGTGGAAGCAACAGATCAAAGCTTGGAAAAATTTCCTAGAGTGTATGTGCCACCTAGAAAGCCTACAAAAAAGAGAGATGGTAAACGACTGAGAAGCAGAATGGAAAATCCCCGTGATAGAAACAACGTAGAAGGAGACACAACAATCAGAGAAGGATCAATAACAAGAACAATAACACAAAGAACAAGGGAAGAGAACTTTTTACGCAGAAAGAACCTGGGTATTGTGACATTTATGATACTTGAGAAACAAGAAAGCCATCTACTTAGATTGAAGGAGAAAGTTAAAACACTTGAAGGAGTTCCATGCTTATTTGACTCAATGACTATTCAAGAAGAACATCTTAAGTTAGCATTTACCACGCAAACGAAAGACGAGATTGTGGCTCAAGAAGTACAAGCAAAGGAGAAGATCGCAACTACAAAGGAGACTTTTAGGAAGCTCGTTGTGACATTGAAGGGAGTGCAATAGAAGGCCTGAGTGGCTTGGGACGAGCCACAGGTGAGTGTTGGGGGCCTGTTGGGATAGGACTTTTTGGGACCAGTTTTGGGAACTGCGTAGCACACGCAAAAGAAGGAAAGGCAGTTGACACACTTTCAGGATCAACACGCATGAAAGGAGGAAATCAATTAGAATCCATTAGGCATTGTGGTCCATCAAAAAGGGCTAAGCCCTAATGTAATAGTATAAATATGTAAGGGTTGGGATAGAGAAGTAAATTAGTATTAGTAGTGTAGCAAGTGGAAGTAAGTAATATTCGAGAGTGAATGAGAGTAAGAAGAGCTAAGTGTGAATTGTATGTGCGAATGTAAGAGTGAAGAGAGACAGAGAGAAGGATAGGAGAACAACAAGGGCATAATGTATGAGCGCAGTGCACCTATTTTGTAAGAGATGATTATGAATAATATAAGAAGCTGATTGTTGTGGACGTAGCCCATCTTGGGTGAACCACGTTAAATCATGGTGTATCTGTGTTATGATGTGTTTATTATTCTGTTTATTGTGCACATAAAATGTATGGTTAATATTAATATGTTATCCATTCTAATGATTTTGCGCACATGATATAACATATAATGAAAAAATGCTAAGTGTAATGGTTATGATGAATGCCTCCCATCCCTTCATGACTACGGAAACATGATTCCTACAATCCCCATAGATACATCAGGTGAGACTTCACCTACTTGCAGGTGATGCCGAAAGGGACAATATCTTAGGGTTTTGTTGTTGAATTAATGTTGAACCTTGGGTCTGCCCACTACGCGCCAACAATTCTACAATGGATCAGATCATGGGCACCAAGATGAAAGGCACCCAACAACATAGCATACGACTCTATTGGGTTGTCAAAGCAAGACAACTTCTTTAGCAAGGCAAATGGCTCACCTAGATTAAGATTTAGCAAAAGTATCCCCATCTACTATAATAAATTGATGCAATAGGGACCATTAATGGTGGAGGACACGGTTCTCCATCTTGGGAGTCTTGTTATGATTTTCTGGGATTTTTGGGTCCTAAAATTTTGAGGCCATAAATGATTTTTTTTAGAAGAGAAAAGTGCCTATATTTACCTTTAGCAAACCTAGGCCATGTTGTTTTATTGTAATCCTCGGTTAGAGCTTTCCAACGAACTACTATGCACACCAAGCAAAGATTGTACGCGGAAGTTACGCTCCTGGAAGGTTGATATATAAACTAATGCCCAAGAATACCTTTTGGCATTTCAAAAACACCTTTTGGTGCTTCACCTACTAGGTTTAGGGTTTTTTACCTCTAGGGTTCTTACTTTACATTAAAAGGCCATTCATTCGGCCTCTTGTATTATCTTTTTGCGAATGAGCATAGCCACCATTTGTCTCCCTTCAAAGATAAGCTACCACCATTTTAGCGAGTTTGTGTTCTATACTGTTCTGCTATTTTATTCATTAATAGAAGTTGGTTTTTCACTGTATTAATGTGCTCTCTACTATATTTTAGTGTGTGTTTCATTTCATTCCCTATACAATCTGGATCAAAATCTGTGTTGGTGAAGAGAGTTGACTATAAGTCCCTTGTTTACGGATCAGATATTTTCCTAATGAATCATGAAACATTTGACACTTTGTGCAAAATAAAATAATAGACAAATTGTGGAAAGATTCTAGTGAGAAAATGAAATTCTAACAATTTAAAATCAATGCAAATAATCACTTACACATAATAAGAATCGCTATCAATATACACCCCACATCATAGTATTTAATGTTGTATATACTGAGATATATGTCATCTGATTTGAAGATGCTTTAGATTGGATTGTAATATATCTCGACATATACAATGTTAAATGCTTTGTTACATGGTGCACATTGTTTGCTTAATAACAATACCTTGAAAAAATATTATTTATACATAAATAATATAAATAACTAACCATGGAAAACAAAATTAACCCTAATAAATGTCTACCCCTATTTATTATTTATTAAAATAAACAATGAAAATGACATACATTATACATTAAGATGATAGATTTAAGAACAATGTTTTGTATTATACATTAAGATGGTAGATTTAAGAAAAATGTTTTGTGATTTGATATTGTCCTATTTTTTTCATTAATTCTTCTTTGTGTGTTTGTGTCTTTAAATCTACTCCCCTTCCCCTAATCTTTCCGATTTTATAAAATGAGATAAGGGTCATTTATACAACTTTTTTTGTTGGGGGCAAAATTGATTTCAAATCTACTCCCCTAATCTTTCTTCGATTTTATAATCTTTTTCCGATTTTATAAAATGAGATAAGGGACATTTATACAATTCTTTTTGTTTGGGCAAAATTGATTTCAAATCAAGTAAGAACTATGTAGGAAGTGAGTTGGAAAAGTCACTCTGTGTAATGAAAACTTTGATCATAAAACAATGAAAACTTTGATCATAAAACTTTAACATTAGGGTTTTGAGGAAAACTTTTTCATGAGTATCTGTAATGAAAACTTTACTACACTAGAGCTTTGAGGAATTTGAGGAAAACTTTTGTTATGAATTTCTTTAACGAAAACTTTGCTCATGAAACTTTAACTCTAAGGCTTCGAAGAAAACTTTTCTCATGAAACTTTACCACTAGGGTTTTGACGAAAACTTTGCTCATGTTACCTTATATTTCAACTTTACCACTAGGGTTTTGACGAAAACTTTGCTCATGTTACCTTATATTTCAAAGGGTAGATAAAAGGTTTGGACTTTTAAGTGGAAACCCGATAAAGCCAGGAACCTAATCACTTCGAGATAGTTATGACTGTTGGGAGAGAGGGATAGACACATGGAGAGGGCAGATCACTTCACGAAATCACAGGCTTGGAGCGCGATGGACAAATTGAATGACGACAATTTTATTGAAAATATGAGACTACCCATGTAAAAATACAAAAAAATGTTTATGCCTTCTGGAAACAGGGCCATGCAATTAATCCCTTTCAGTAGTTGATTCCATTTTCTTCTGATCTGATCCTGTCCTTTTCCTTCTTTCAAACTAGACCAGCACTGCTGTTTGAGAAAACAGAGTCCACTGATGAGACCCCTCTCTACTTGTATCTTATCAGTCAAAGTCATGGCTTCCACAACCACACTCTTCCTCTTCCTCTTTATTTCTCTCGTCGATGCCTCAGCGAATTCAAAAACCCCCAAGGGTTCCCAATCCACCTTGCTTGATGAGTTCCCAAGGACTCATCAAGCAGTAGCCCTGCGAGTAGACAGCGAATTTTCTTCCTTCTACAGCTGCGCATTCGAGAGCCACCAGGACACGCTCCGCCAATTCTACAAAAACTGCAGAATAGAGGGCACCCACGATTTCATCTTCGGGAATGCGGCAGCCCTGTTCCGCAACTGTTCGATTCTCGTGCGGCCCCGCGAGCTCAAATCAAAATTAGGCGAGAACGACCCCATAACAGCGCAGGGCCGGACGGACCCTGCTCAGTCCACAGGGTTGGTCTACCAGAACTGCAAAGTTGATGGTACCAAAGAATACAGGAAGGATTTCAGTTCCAATCCAAGCGTTCACAAAGCGTATCTGGGCAGGCCGTGGAAGATGTATTCAAGAACGGTTTTCTTGAATTGTTACTTGGGGAAACTCATTAGGCTCGAGGGGGGGATGCCCTGGAACGGAATCTTTGCTCTCGATACGCTTTTCTATGGAGAATATCAAAATTATGGACCGGGTGCGAAGGTCTCTGGAAGAGTGCCATGGTCTGATCAGATTTCTAAGTTCAATGTAGAACTGTATTCTGTTCAAAGCTTCATACAGGGTAATGAATGGTTACCGTCAACCGACAGTACATAGATAAACATCACTGTTTTTAATGGTTTTATGGACTTTTTTCAGTAAATAAACGCCGAGCCTTTATAACACCACTTCTGAGCAATAGCATAATCGAGATTCAGATTTACTGTGACATTAATAATCTCATTAATAATGTCGGAGAGGTGGAAAAAAATAGATTAATGAGGATCTGTGATGTAAGACTGTTCACGCGTCTGCAGCTTTCTACGGGGTGGCTTTCATCCTTCGAAAGACAAGCAGTTGTCAAGCATTGGTCACGATTTCCATCCCTTGAATTTACACTTCTTACAACAGATAAATGTCAATTACATCAAAGCCGTAAACACGAAATGAGGAGTGCCGAACTGCACCTTAGATTGAAATGGGTACGTTGATTAGTAGCTGTTGCTGAAAATTTGAGGCTACAGTGGGCCCTGAGCGTGGATAGAATTGATCCTCCTGCAACTCGAAGCGTCCAACACAGTATACAAGAGAGCAGAATCACCTGCACAGTATAAAAAATATCATCGAATCCAGTGAAACAATAAAATGACGTAACTGCACAATATCTGTCATGGCATGCCACTCTATAATCGTGTTGTTTCAGGGGCTTAAATTCGAAAGGGTTTTACCCTGGTAAGAACAGTGGTCGGCACTCGGCAGTGGGTACATATCTATACGAAGCGTCCAACACAGTATACAAGAGAGCAGAATCACTTGCACAGTATAAAAAATATCACGTTTGACTTAAGCATCATAGCATCAAAAACCACAATTCAGGACCCGCAGGTGTTTGACTTTACACAACGAAAACCCCAATTCAAGATTCGCAGGTAAGCGTCCGATCCGAGTCCATCTCAGGTAAGCGTTTGCAAGCCCCAGCAGCGGCCGCAGGAGGAGATTATCAACTAGAAGTCCCCATTGCTTCTCTGTCAATTTTCCTTTTTTTATACTGACAGATTGATTAACCTCAAGAATGTATGCAAACTGTTTGAAGAAAGCTTTCAATAACAAGAATCAGATGCATGTTGTCTTAAAGGCAGTGGCAGACACCC
>JZKD02S1609582.1:496049-515408 GCA_000966675.3 Picea glauca | reverse complement strand
GTAAGTACAATATCCATATCATAATTTAATTATTCAATTCCTTAAACACTATACAAATCTTTCTTCCTCTAAAGGTTTCAACAACAATTGATTATTCAACATCTAGATAAGTGACCTGGTCTTTATGAAACTATCCTATATATTTTTACTCATTGTTAAAAAAAACCTCTACCCTTTTGCATACATACAATGAACATTATCTAATCCTAACCAACACATCATCTTATATAATAATGTTAGTCAATAATGACCTTATTTAAACGATATATTGTATTCCCTAAAATGTCATAATAAGTATATTAAAAAATTGACAAATTTTCTTTTCTAAATAAACAAAAAAAAAAGAGTAACCATCAATACTCACTCAGTCTAAAGAACCATATGAGATCTATGGTTAAATTACAATGAATCAACATTCAATCCTAACCTTGGCAAAGGTGGGAAGTACAAATTCTATCATTATCTAGACACTTGTTCCACTTGTACATAAGCAATCACTTCATGGGACTTTTAGCAACCAATAAACATTTAACTTCTTGTTGTAAAGGTTAGATATCACTAAATGAATCCATTACATTTTCCACTATGGAGTCAAATACATAAAAGAAAAGGTGATATATTACTATTATCAATCCAAAGGCCATGACATATCAGTACCTAAGGAGGTAGAGTGACATAATCAAGGCGTTAAATGAAGTACTCTATAAAAAAAAACACTTAAAAAACAAACCTAAGAACTTGGGTTCCTGAACAAGGTTTAATACCTATATGAATTCAAATTTAATGAAGAGATGGACGATAGTTTGACTATTTTGTAAGAGATGATTATGAATAATATAAGAAGCCGACCGTTGTGGACGTAGCCCATATTGGGTGAACCACGTTAAATCCTAGTGTATTTTTGTTATGATGTGTTTACTATTCTGTTTATTGCGCGCATAGAATGTATGGTTAATATTAATATGTTATATGTTCTGGTGATTATGAGCACATGATATAACGTATAATGAAAAAATGCTAAGTGTAATGGTTATAATGAATGCCTCCCATCCCTTCATGACTACGGAAACCTACTTCGTGCAATCCTCATAGATACCTCGGGTGAGACTTTACCTACTAGCGGGTGATGTCGAAAGGGCCGATATTTGAGGGTTTTGTTGTTGAATTAATGTTGAACCATGGGTCTACCCACTGCGTGCCAAAAATGATACAGTGGATCAGAACATGGAAACCAAGACGAAAGGCACCCACCAACAAAGCATAAAACTATATTGGGTTGTTAAAGTAGGAAAACTTCTTTAGCAAGGCAAATGGCTCACCTAGATTAATATTCAACAAAAGTCTCCCCATCTACTATAGGAAATTGATGCAATAGGGACCATTAATGGTGGAGGACTGATTCAAGTTGATATAGGTGGCCACCCACCTCTTCCACTGACTCAACATGGTTCTCCATCTTGGTAGTATTGTTATGATTTTCTGGGATTTTTGGGTCCTAAATTTTCGAGGCCATTTTGAGGCCCTAAATGATGTTTTTTTAGAAGAGACAAGAGTCTAGAAAACGTAGGCCATGTTGTTTTATTGTAGTCCTATGTTAGATCTTTCCAACGAGCTACTATGCACACCAAACAAAGATTGTATGTGAAAGTTACACTCTTGGAAGGTTGATGTAGAAACTAATGCCCAAAAATACCTTTTGTCGTTTCAAAAACATTGTTTGGTACTTCACCTACTAGGTTTAGGGTTTTGGACCTTTAGGGTTTTTTCTTTACATTAAAAGGCCATTTTTTTGGCCTCTTGTATTAGATTTTTGCAAATGAGCATAGCCACCATTTCTCTCCCTTCAAAGGTAAGCTACCACCATTCTAGCGAGTTTGTGTTCTATAATGTTTTGCTATTTTATTCATTAATAGAAGTTGGATTTTCACTGTATTAATTGCTCTCTACTATATTTCAGTGTGTGTTTCATTTCATTCCCTGCGCAATCTAGATCAAAATCTGTGTTGGTGAAGGGAGTTGACTATAAGTTCCTCGTTTACGGATCAAATATTTTCCTAATGAATCATGAAACATTTGACACTTTGTGCAAAATAAAATAATAGACAAATTGTAGAAAGATTCTAGTGAGAAAATGAGATTCTAATAGAAAATAATCACTTACACATAATAACAATCACTATCAATATACACCCCACATTATAATATTTAATGTTGTATATATTGGGATATATATGTCCTTTGATTTGAAGGTGCTTTAGATTGAATTGTAATATATCTGGACATATACAATGTTAAATGCTTTGTTACATGGTGCACATTGTTTGCTTAATAACAATACCTTGAAAAAATATTCTTTATACATAAATAACATAATTCAAAAACAAATTCTCATTGACTAACCATTGAAAACAAATTAAACCTAATAAATGTCTACACCTATTTATTAAAATAAACAAGGGAAATGACCTACATTATACCTTATGGTAGATTTAAGATCGATGTTTTGTGATTTGATATTGTCCTATTCTTTTCATTAATTCTTTTTTATTTGTTTGTGTCTTTAAATCTACTCCCCTAATCTTTCCAATTTTATAAAATGAGATAAGGGGCATTTATACAACTCTTTTTGTTTAATTCTTCTTTCTTTGTTTTTGTCTTTAAATCTACTCCCCTAATCTTTCCAATTTTATAAAATGAGATAAGGGGCATTTATACAACTCTTTTGGTTTGGGAAAAATTGATTCCAAATCTAGTCCCCTAATATTTTCCCAATTTTATAAAATGAGATAAGGGGCATTTACACAAGTCTTTTAGTGCCCTAATCTTTCCTCGATTTTATAAAATGAGATAAGGGGCATTTATACAACTCTTTTTGTTTGGGAAAAATTGATTCCAAATCAAGTAAGAACTATGTAGGAAATGAGGTGGGAAGTCACTCTCTGTAACGAAAACATTTCTCATGAAAATTTAACACTAGGGCTTTGAGGAAAACTTTTCTCATGAGTATCTGTGATGAAAACGTTGCTCATGAAACTTTAACACTAGGGTTGGGTTTTGAGGAAAACTTTCTCATAAGTCTCTTTAATGAAAACTTTAACACTAGGGATTTGAGGAAAAAATTTCTCATGAAACTTTACCACTAGGTTTTTGATGAAAACTTTGCTCAAGATACCTTATATTTCAAAGGGTTGATAAAAGGTTTGGACTTTTAAGTGGAAACCCGATAAATCCAGGAACTGAATCACTTCAAGATACTTATGACCGTTGGGAGAGAGGGATAGACACATGGAGAGGGTAGATCACTTCACAAAATCACAGGCTTAGAGCGTGATGGAAAAATTGAATGACGACAATTTTATTGAAAATATCAGACTACCCATGTAAAAATACAAAAATATGTTTATGCCTTCTGGAAACAGGGCCATGCAATTAATCCCTTTTAGTAGTTGATTCCATTTTCTTCTGATTTGATCTTGTCCTTTTCATTCTTTCAAACTAGACCAACACAGTGGCAAGTCTCTTTCCTTCTTCTATAATGAAGGATGAAACACAAAATCTTGACAGGCCTTGCTTGCTCTCAGAAATTTTGGTTGCTTTAAAGTCTTTCTCCAAGGATAAAAGTCCAGGCCCCGACGGCTGGACAGTAGAATTTTATCTGCATTTTTTTGATTTGGTTGGTCCGGATCTTATGGAACTTATGGAGGATACTAGGCTCAAAGGGAAGGTGGTGGGTTCTCTGAACTCGACTTTTCTTACACTCATTCCAAAAGCTGCAAATCCCACTACTTTTGATGACTTTCACCCCATTGCACTATGAAATCTCTGTTATAAACTTATTTAAAAAATTATTGCTTCCAAGATAAAGCCCTTCCTCTCACGGTACATTTCCAATGAATAGTTGGGTTTTTTAAAAGGTCGCCAGATTCTAGATGCTATTGGCACTGCCCAAGAGTGCCTCCATAGTATTAAATCCAAAAATTCCAAGGTGCTCATTCTAAAAATGGATGTCAAGAAGGATTTTGATTGCATAGACTGGGATTTCCTCAGATTGATCCTGACTCAGATTGGTTTTAGATATCACTTGATCAAGTGGATTATGAGCCGTGTGGTGAGTGAAAACCTGACCATTTTGATTAATGGGGATCCATCCTCTTTATTTCACAGTGGCAGAGGTCTGCAACAGGGTTGTCCCTTCTCACCCCTACTTTTTTTTTTGGCCATGGAAGCCTTGAGCCTCCTTCTAAAACTTGGAAAAGCTGCTGGAAATATCACTGGAATAAAAGTGTCCAGGACTATTAAGATTCTACACCTTCTCTTCGCGGATGATGTGTTCATCATGACCAATGATTCATTACAGGAATGAATAGAGATTAAAGAGACTTTAAATACTTTCTGTTGTGCCACGAGATTGTCGATCAATTAGGAAAAATCGAAATTTCACTTCACAAATCTACAACAGTATTCTCTAGAACAACTTAAAGGTATATTCCCTCATAACTTCACTCATATCTCCACCTGACTCAAGTATCTGGGGTATTTTTTAAAGGCAGACTCCTATAAGCTGGCGGATTGGAATTGGCTTATTGCAAAAGTTGAAAAAAAGACTGGACATTGGTGCAAGAGGTGGCTCTCCCTTGGTGACCGGTTCACTCTCATAAAAGTTGTTCTAGAAGGACAACCAGTGTATTGGATGGCTCTTGTAGCCATTCCTTCTATGATAATTACAAAACTCCACCGCTTGACATATAATTTCCTCTGGTCAGGTTGCTCAAACCACTCTTGTTAGCAACTATGCAATTGGGAATCCTTGGCAAAGCCAAAACAAAAAGGTGGATGGGGGATCCGCAATTTATTCCACTTCAACCAAGCGCTCGTGACCAATTCTCTCTGGTGAGTGTTGACTTCTCCGGGCATCTAACACTCCATCATTAAAGACAAAAACCTTTCGCAACTCACAGTTGTCAGTTGGCTTCAAACTGATATGGCTACCTCTAGGGCACATTCTTATTTATGGAAAAACCTTATAAAATCAAAAGACTGGTTATTGCGTGGGCTCTGCTGGCAGCGGGGGTCGGGCCACTCCATCAAACTTGGTCGTGACCAAATCATTGGGCTAGGGGATGCCTATTTACTTACTCCACAGCTCTTATCACATCTTCATTCTAGAAACATCTGGTATCTTTACTAGATCCACGATTGATCCATATCGGCTACCCTTCCTAACAGGTGGATTTCCAGCACTTCGCTTAAACTCAACGCTGAGCTTACTCCAATCTGGAACTCATTCTGCTCGGCATTAACTCTTGCTGGTATACACTTAATTGATATGGATGATCACCTACAGTGGTCTGGGGGAGACAATTCAGACAACCTTACTGTGCGGAATGTCTACAGAGATTACACACTCACTCTGGCCAACAAATATAAAAAGATGGAGAAAACAGTTTTGGCGCTGGCATCTTCCTTCTAAAATTAAACTTTTCATTTGGCTCACGACCGAATATAAGTTGAACACCTGGGATATGCTTCAAAGAAAAGGATGGACATGACCAAACATTTGACATCTTTGCTTCAATGATGCTGAGACTGCGGACCACCTATTCATCAAGTGTCCTTTCTCCAGATTGGTTTGGGAAAAAATCACTTTGTTGCTTGATCTTAATTCTACTTGTGATGGGCCATCTCTCTCTATTTGCTTGGATCATTGGACACATAAGGAACACATTTTTAAACATCTGCCTCCTCTGGTATGCTGGTCTATTTGGCTAATCAGAAATAAAAAAATCTTCACAAATGAGACCCCATCCATAAGCACAGCAACACACAAAACCTTTGGTCTATTTAAAAGCTGGAATGGCATACACCCTGTTAAACCAAGATTAAAGAACACAAAGAGGATTCCAGATCTTGAGGATATTCCAACTGGATGGTTCGATGGAGAAGCATCATCAAATGGAACCCAGAGTGAAGTTGGTGGTCTGATCAGAATTTCAAACAACACATCCTATCGATGGGCTTTTAATTGTGGCCCAGGTACCAACACCAAAGCTGAACTTTTGGGCACCTGGGCCACTCTATATTTGGCTTCCAGATTACACATTGAATTTCTTCAGATGCTTGGAGACTCCAGAATTATTATTGAATGGTTGAACAACAAGGGTGACCTACAAGCCATCTCTCTTCCAGCTTGGAAGGACATAATCAGATTACTCCTACCCTCCTTTAAAGATCCCAGCTTCAAACACATCTATCGTGAGCACAATACTTCTGCAAATCAACTATCCAAGACAACACTAAATAAAAAGGAGGGCATTATTACTTACAACCTCTGGATAGATGGTCATGAGGGCCTCTCACACTTCATTTCTCTATAATAAGTTATGCTTATCTTCTTCACTTCGTTTTCACATGTTTTTTGTGACATTATAGAGTATCACTGATCTTCGGTTCTCCTTGAGGATTTTGCCTACTAGTTATAGCAGCTCTCTTTATGTAACTTGGTTTTATTTCTCTTTTCTAGCAGCTCTCTCTATGTAACTTGGTTTTATTTCTCTTTTTTTTTATGAACTTTCTCCATCTGCTGATCCAAATTTTCTTTTATGAACTTTCTCCATCTGCTGATCCAAAGACAAATATTGACGAAAGATGAGAGACCAATATTGACCAAAAATTCATTGACAATGTGCTTTGTAACATTTCTTGACTAAAAAACCTATTATATTTTTTAAATATAATTGAGAAATTTTACAGTTGGAAAAAACTAAACCGAAAAAACTAGACCAACACTATTTGAGAAAACAGAGTCCACTTATGAGACCCCTCTCTACCCCTCTCTACTTGTATCTTATCATTTGTTGTTTAAAGGGCCAGAGGGGTTTTCAGTCAAAGTCACGGCTTCCACAACCACACTCTTCCTCTTCCTCTTTCTCTTCCTCTTCATTTCTCTCGCCGATGCCTCAGCGAATTCAAAAACCCACGAGGATCCCCAACCCACACTGCATAGTTCTGGAGCACCGATAAATCTCGCCTGCCGTGCAACCCAATTGCCAGATCTTTGCAAGTCATCTTTGTCTACCAAAGTAGCTGCAAATGCGGGAGCTGAAGAGATCATCGGAGCAGCAATGGGTCTGGCATCAGACGGAGCCAAACAGACCCATCTTCTCTCCCAAAATCTGCTTGCTACTTCTAACTATGACGCCAACGTCACAGCCGCTGCTAAAAACTGCGTGGAATTCGCGGACTCTTCCAGCGCTCTGATTGTGAAAAGCAGTGCTGCTATCGGAGCGGAGCAAAGAATAAAATATGTGAAGGCATGGATGAGCGCAGCACTGGCTTATTTATACGACTGTAGCTCCGATCTCAGGTATGTCAACACTACACACAAGATAAGCACAGTCATCCAACAGGTGGATTGGGTTACAAACTTCACTAGCAATGCTCTCAGCATGGTCGATGCTCTGGATACTTACGGGAAGGATATGGTCCTATGGAGGCCTCCCACAACGGAGAGATCGGCCAAACCCTCTAGTACTGCACATTATTACCATCTTCCTGATAAAAATTGGGATTGGGATGTATTAGAGGTGGATGAACTGGTCCCTGACGTTACTGTGTCAAAGCTGGATCATAAATCCTCTATATCAAGCATTTAGCAAGCGGTTAACAGTGCACCGGACTACTCAGGAAGGCGATTTGTGATCAAGCGGTTAACTGTATTCTGTTCAAAGCTTCATACAGGTAATAAATAGTTACCGTCCACCGACAGTACATAGATAAACATCGCTGTTTTTAATGGTTTTATGGATTTTTTTCAGTAAATAAACGCCGAGCCTTTATAACACCACTTCTGAGCAATAGCATAATGTTATCATCGATAAATTCAACTTTGTCATGATTCCTATACATTTAAATTTATCATAGTGTTAAAACTTTCCAGATCGACACGGGGCAGATTCATCCTGAGGATTTGAATGTCTGGTTCTTCTTTTCTTTTTGATTTTTTCATCGGAATCCTCTCGTGTAAGGGCAGATGGATTTAAAAAGACAGTTGTTTGGTTTGGGTTGATTCGACAAAATGTTGATCTCACGGATATGCATGTCTATGAACTGGAATCCACTGTCTGTCATCATCCAGTACTGACGTCTAATATCTCAGAGCTGAAATAAAAGAGATTTGTCGGCCATCCATTAGCGTGTTCAGGTCGTCTCGTGCTGATGTGTTCACTTATTTGAAGGCAGATATTGCAGGTAATTATATGCTAATTCAGTTCTAATTATCAGATTCTCTACGATCACACTTCAACAAATCAATCACCGGTGATCTTTGAAACCATTGTTTAAATTTTCTAGGAAATGATTTTTTTTCGGATAATATTTTCATTTTTTTTAGGAACATTTGACCAAAAAATTATTAGATCTATAGGTTTGAGTGATTATTTTTGTATAATACTAAAGTGTCAAGGGTTTCTCAGCATGTTGAATCCATTTCTACATTTAGAAATGGATTTTAAACAACAAAAAATAATGATTTAGTGAAAATTTATATAGCTCAACTCCCAAAAAAGTCTTTTAGAAAGTTAGGGTGTAGGGTAAAAAGATATATTGCAATATATTGTTAATGTTGTGTGTATAAAATTAAGGTTAAATGCTAGTTTTATGTATACGGTTAAGGTTAAATATTATTAAAAAGTAGATGATTTCATTAGGTGATGACCATAAGGAACATTGGATTTAACATGGATATTATCTCAAACATATGGAACTTAACAAGTAAGTAAGTATGTAGAAACTCTTTGAACTAATCCAACATTGTGCCAACCTTCTCTCCATGAACTTTCAAGGCAGTTTAGTTTTGAGTGCTTTTAATTGTGTGAGTCATTCCACACTTATAGCTACCTAGAAATAATTTAAAATGCATCTCCCATGCAAAGATTGAAGATTAGACGGGGCATTTAAGAGAGATTTTCCTTGCTCCATCGTTGCCTATACTTCCCTCTCTTCATGCCCTTATAGCCTAATTTCATGGAAAAATCTCTAATATCTTCATGATTATAGCCAAAATAGTTCATGGTTAATCCTTGGATGCATGTCATATGCTTTCAATAGAGAGATGGATCATGGGGGGTTGTGTCTGTGCAATGTATGATTTGTGCAGTTCTTATCACTCATACTCTTATTCCTTTGGATATTGATGTATGGGGTGTTTCAAAGTGCATTGGCCATATATGCCCCGCCCTAAGGTGATATTGAAGTCCTCTTATCCATCTTATTGATGGTTTAGCGTGTGTTGAGGTCACCCCTTTTTAGTCCCTTGCTATGGTTTAGTTGTGTGTATTTGGTTCCCCATTTGATGTCCACTACCATAGTAGAGTCCCCACTTTGTTTGTTTTATGCTTTGGTCACATGTGTTGGCTATGGTGGGTGCTTTGGCCAACCCATTTGTCTGAGCCCTTGATAATTAGGATCTCTTTTGGGCATCCTACACTATTTGGGGAGATTGGTTAGTTAAGGATCATTCCTTGGGTCCCCAGACGTCCTTCGTATATTAGGGACACTCTTTAATGTTCTTTCTTAGTCAAAATGTACTTGACTTGAGTGGTTCTGTGTACATTAAGAACTATGACTTGTTTTAATATTTCCATGCTTATTTCTAATGGTTCACTCTTTCCTATGATACAAATAATTTTTTTTTTTATAAAACACACACGGTTTGCTTCATAAGTTTGTGGTGCATAGTGAGAATCTTAGTTCCTTTAGAAATACCACCCATCGAGTGGTCAGTGAAACAATTGGTTAAGCCCCTAAAGCATCCCTGAACCTATTTATGTCACTCCCTTGTTCATTACTAGGGTTTGTTTTTGGGTTCCTAATCTCATTCTCTCATACATTGAACTTCGTTGAATGGAACATTCTCTAGCCATCTTTTGATCTCCTTCCACCTTCCAAACTCTTTGGCTTGCTGGTATTCTTTGTCTCCAACCACCCTCCACCTGTTTGGAGGATACAATAGTTGATGCTTTCCTCTCCATTTGGATTAGATATTCCTTCGCTGTTTTGGTTGGTTCAATTGGGATGTTTGTCTCAATTCCTTATTTCACATTCAATCATCCAATATATCCTACTCATACTCATAGAGGGATTTAACACAAGTCTATGGATGGGGAGGTAACCTTCTCAAATGATGGCACATAGGCCATCCATACTTCATTTATGTGATTTAAATTTAATTGTATGGTTTTCTTATTATCATTGCTTTCATTTCATTTGGAGATAATAAATCCTAGTTTATTTTCATAAGAGGAGAAGTGCTACATAAGTATGTATAGTAGGTTTCAATCCTTTTTGTTGCTTGGTGTTTGTTCCTTTTCCTCTGAGCCCTTGTAATTAACTACAAATTTAGTTTACATTAGGTTTAGATTATAGATCAAACCTAGTTAAGTGATCTCACACACATATAGGGAAGTCAATAAATCCTATGTTCTCTACTCGATTACTTGATTATCGATATAAGTTGGGTAATCAATATAATGCTTCTTGTTTGTGTGCTTTCATGGGGTGGAAAAGAGAGGTCATCAATTAGGATCCATCTTATTTCATTTTAGTTATTTCCTTTCATGTAAATAGATAATTAGATCACCATAGAGGAGGCGAATTAACCATAATATGTTTTTTGTCATTGTCACTGGTTGTTTCATTTGTCACTTCAATAATAATAATAATAATAATAATCTAATTTTAAGGTCACAACCAAGAGACACCAAATTAGTGTATGAGACCCCATTGTTTCTGGGACAAGGGACCCCCTCCACCCAACGATTTGAATGGTAAAGTATATGGAGGTATACATACCCTACCGCCCTTTGGATTTGAACTTGTGACCCCTTAGGAGGAAACACATGCTCCTAACCATTAGGCCCACTCAGAATTTTCATAAACCTTATCAAATCTCACAGTAAACTCTAAACTTGTTGTAGGTCACTAAACAAGCTTAAGTTTCTAATTAACTTAGAGGCCCACCTCTTTCTTTCCTTCTTCCCCAATATCAGTTTCCCTAATTTGGAATGCTTTGGATGAGAAGGATGGAGAGAGCCCACTAACACAACCTAATCTCATGGGCCATTTCTCCATCTAGAAATCTCACCATACTCACACTCTATTAGTGTAATCATGCTATGCTCCTCAAACCAGGATAAGCATACCACATACTATAACTCACTCACTAGTAGGCATGCCTTTTGACACTACTACCATGCCTACTTTTTATTACAAGGTGGGGGCAGGAAAGAAGGGAAATTCTCTCCCAACCTTGGGTGGAAAATGCACTTCCCTTCAAAGCAGTCAATCTTGGGATTTCCTCCCTCTAGTAATGTGATATGTCACTTTAAATATCATTCTACATTTTTCATCTCCATTGAGAGGTTCTCTTCAACCCTTCCCTTTCTTAAGTGAAGGATTCTTCCAAAAATAATTCCCTTTTTTGCAACCTTTTGTATCCTTCCCCTTTATATTTTGTGTTTAACTTTAGTCTTTGTGATGTGAAAAGCATGCCCTACCTTAGAGAGGTAGGCTCTTTTCCCATTAGTGTTTGTATGGAATTTATCTCATGAGAGACCCCTTTTTCACTCAAACTTAAACATTTTTTATCCAAAATACCAAAAAAAAATGTTCTTTTAATAAGTTGAAAAGCTTATAGCCAAGGATATCCTATAGTTATGAAAGCTCCATAAACACAAAGGGAAACACTACATCTAAATATACATCCAATGAACACATAAGGAACCTTCCTCTATAATTAGGCTGGGGAAATATCTAAATCCAACCTAAAGACCACAATGAATGACCAAGACCACATATCCATCTCAGTTTGTTGATTTCCATCCTATGTTTTTGCCTCAAGTGAAGCCTTATTTCATAATTAATGACCTTTCTTCCATAATGTGGGGATGTTCTTCATTTCTACCTAGATGTACAATATTTTCCCATCAATTCCATCATTGATGCCACTCCTAAGCTAGCCCATGCATGGGGTTCTTCCATTATGTTTCTCCAGTAGAGCCTCCCCATCCCTTGTGAATGCCACATGGGTATGGTCTCTCCTTTATAGAACTAGATATGACCTAGAATGGAAAGGCTTAAGCATGTAGTTATTGATGCCATATTTTCTCTAAACATCGTTCCACTTCACACCACTCACACTTTGGGAAAGAGCAATGTTTTCCCAACAAACCTCATTTTTTGAGGTTTTAACAATTCCAAAGAGAAGCCGATAAGCATCATGACTCTCAATATCACCCTTGAGTTGAAAATGATTTCTTCCCTTTTCATGGTGTTTGATCAAGATCTCAAGTACAACCTTCTCTTTAGTTGTACTTAGTTGGATGCCATCCTGGTTGTCCCATGCACCTTCAAGGAGGACCTTGTCTTTCATCAAAAAGGGAACACTTATCATGTTTATCTTGATGTGAATTTGTTTTCTATCCCTAAAAGAAGTTACATTCTAAGATCCCCTTGGTTATCCTCCAAAGTTAGAGAGAAATGACCCCATCTCTCTTGTTATTGGTCTTATTATTAAGGCTCCTGTGTATCCCATACAACACTAGTTAGTACCACATGAAGCCTTATCTTGATCTAAACTTGTGACATGAATTTCTTTGATTACTTCTTTATCCAAATGTTGTTTGGAGATTGACAATTCCATCCTTAAATCTATCTTGTTGCTAACCAATAATGCCCCATTATCTCCCAACATAATCTAAGTTTTGATATGGCAAAATCCATTAAAGTTGAATTGTATTGCAAGTGCAATTCCTCACACTTCCTATTACACCATATCATTCATATTATGGAGGATTTAAGAGGAATTATTTGACAAAAACCTGACTTCCCATATGTCGGACTTGTTATTATCATGGTGAGAAATCATAATACCCGGCAACTCATAGGACATCTCATGAGACGCTAAAACAATTTTTTTTAAGGTATGTGTTTAAAATTAGTCATTATATAAACACTTTGCGATAGATTCTCGAACTTGCCACAAGTATATAACCTCTAAGCATATGTTAGTGAATTATTAATAGAAAAATTACACCAAACTATGGCATCCCTTCCATTACAACATCAAATAAGTGAGTGCAATAGTGGTAAAAAAAAAAAATTGAAACAACAAAAAGAACAAGTTGTAAGCATTACTGACATACATCATAATTGCACTCTTTAATCTCATCACATCGCTACATAACAACATCAATATTATTCATAGATCAACCATGCCACTTACAGATAACAACGTTTACCCGCCCAACCTACTCTGCAAGGTTAGGACCTCCAAGACACATAATCAACGCTCAAATCCAAGATTCATTCGATTGATTTTGACCATTTAAAGTCTCGGGACTGACGACTGTTCTGAGGAACGTGTAGATATCTATTCCTATAACCAACTCTAATCATTTTTTAAACAATAGTAAGTACAATATCCATATCATAATTTAATTATTCAATTCCTTAAACACTATACAAATCTTTCTTCCTCTAAAGGTTTCAACAACAATTGATTATTCAACATCTAGATAAGTGACATGGTCTTTATGAAACTATCCTATATATTTTTACTCATTGTTAAAAAAAACCTCTACCCTTTTGCATACATACAATGAACATTATCTAATCCTAACCAACACATCATCTTATATAAGAATGTTAGTCAATAATGATCTTATTTAAACGATATATTATATTTCCTAAAATGTCACAATAACTATATTAATAACTATATTAAAAAATTGACAAATTTTCTTTTCTAAATAAAAAAAAAGGAGTAACCATCAATATTCACTTAGTCTAAAAAACCATATGAGATATATGGTTAAATTACAATGAATCAACATTCAATCCTAACCTTGGCAAAGGCAGGAAGTACAAATTCTATCATTATCTAGACACTTGTTCCACTTGTACATAAGCAATCACTTCATGGACTTTTAACAACGAATAAACATTTAACTTCTTGTTGTAAAGGTTAGATATCACTAAATTAATCCATTACATTTTCCACTATGGAGTCAATACATAAAAGAAGAGGTGATATATTACTATTATCAATCCAAAGGCCACGGCATATCAGTACCTAAGGAGGTAGGGTGACATAATCAAGGCGTTAAATGAAGTACTCTATAAAAAAACACTTAAAAAAAATCTAAGAACTCGGGTTCCTGAACAAGGTTTAATACCTATCATCCTTATCATCCATCTCTTCATTAACTTTGAATTCCAATACTGTACAGAAATCAAATTTGGGTAGCAATAATCGTGCTGATAATACAATCTAAGTCTCGAACCCATCCATTGGTTAGCAATTAAAGAATATATATGGATGCTTAATTACAAATCTAAATCCACAACATCTATACAACTAATATACAGAGATGTGATTTTAAACATCACAACGACCATAATCGTTTGTATTTCCATCAACTTTGGCATCGAACAATTCATTTACGGTATGCAAACTCGTAACAAGGAAATTATATCACATACAATTCTGATTGCAAAGAATTTTAATAAGCAACCTATCAATATTATTGTTTCCAGGCTTGAATAATTTACATAGTGGACCCAAGAACTCTCGGAATTCGGATAACAATTAAAATTTTGCAGGAAAAACAACATTCTAAAATTCAAGTTATAAAAATTTCAAGTGTACAAAGGACAAGGTTTGGAATTGATTTCTCTAAAACTCATGGCGAAATGCAAATTAAACTTCAGAAATTGCAATCAATTATGCATTTCCTTTAAGTTTTGTACAAATACAATTTCATAAATTAAAATACCAGGACCAATGAAGATGAAGAGCTGACGATGTCATTCAAGGACTTGTGCTCCTTCTGATCTCCTGCTTTCTAATCACCGAAACTTCACCGGTACCTCCCAGCCAACGCTAGGGGTACTCTTCTTTTCCCTTAGCCCCCCAAGCCGCAAAGGGGCCACACACAAGAAACCAACAAACAATAGCTCCAAGGCTTGCCTCGCAAGGTAGATCTTCCACTCCCTCTACAAGCTTGGTATCCCAACTCTCACAAGTAAAACATAGTCAAAACAATTTTGGTAGCATAACCTTACCAAGAATCAATGATCCCCTTTTTCCTCTACACCATTTGTTTTATAGAAATATTCCAAATGACACATGTCCTCATGTACAATTAATTATCTTTTTAATTAATTTAATTATTAATATTCACCCACACACTTGTCACACTCTCCCAAAGCTGTACAAGTAATTACCATTTTTAATTTAACTAAAAAGCCATTTTCCCTCACATTCTCCAATGTGTTCCTATTTTCGCTCTTAGTTGTCCCTTTGTTCCCCAAATTCTCATTTAATGAGTGTCTCATAACTAGATCTTATAACTAGATCTTAGTTAGAGTTGGATTAGGAGTCTTCTTCTAATTAGACTAGTGGTAGCTTGACTCTAGATACTATTCTATGTGTGCACCTATTCTCTCATATTTTATTTATTTTCTATTTTAAAATCTCCTTTAATATTTTCATGCACACATGTGCATTTTATTCTGATATTTAGATTTTACTCACTTTTTTCTAGAGTTTGATTTATCTCAACTCTTTTAATTTATTTAATATTTTTAATTAGTCCCTTAGTTAAACTTAGAATTATACTTAGTTTTAGACTTAGGATTAGACTTTTATTGGGCTTTATATTTAATAATTTCACTGTTTAATTAATTATTTTAATCCAACAAGGTCTAATCTATTAGCACATAGAATTGTAGGGGTAAAAAATAATCACTTTGGTTTTGTTTTTGAGTTACACCTTTGATTCTTATATCATTACCTTGACATGTCACACCTCCAGTTGTACACAAGTTTCTCCTTGCCACCATCTATCCATCTAAGTGTCAAATCAAAGTCAATTGTATGTGCTGCCAACTCACTAGGAGAGTTCGCAGTGTACTCATAAGTACCTCACGCGTTCAATTGTTATCATTGCAATTAACAACCATGACAGAGGATATTTCATTGTTTTCAGCACCATCTTTTAACCATTTTTTCAGGGATCACGTCATTGGATCTTCTAACAGTCTCCTCGAAGTGTGAAATTCGTGTTTGAAATAGGCCCTGCGAACTGGTAGACAGGAACTACGGACTAGCATTGTGGACTGGATGAAGAGGAGGGTTGAAGGTTGGATAGCTTGCAAACATCTTTGTTCAAATTCACAGACATCAGCATCAAGCCCAAGTCTACTGGGTACTCCATGAGAGTTTCCATGTTGTTTAGGGGTTGAGAGAGGGGTTTTCGTTGGTTTACCTATCAGTGTTGGAAACTATCCATTTGTTTTGCTAATAGCTTTCAAACTCACATACATGATTTTCTGAACCCTGCTCACTAGACTAGGCTGCCTTTAGAACTCATCCATCTTTCCCACTGGTCAGAATTTACCTGTTCCATTTAATTTTCCCCAACGTTGCGAACTGGTTACTCTGGCACTGCGAACTGGTTACTATGGCACTACGAACTAGGCTTTGTGAACCCTCAATTCTAGGACTGATGAAACTTGCAGCTTTTGCATCCTTTCAAATTCATCCTTAAACGAAAGAATTCATACCCCTATCCAATTTACAATGTGTGGTTGATCATTTTTTGAAGCATGCTTAAACTTGCATTGTTAATGCTATTAACCCATTTTATGTTGATAAAACCCTGTTTAGCAGAGATTTATCATGTCTCCCTCTCATTATAATTCTCAGTTTCTATTCCTTAATGTTCATGATTGAAAGAGTGTCATCTATTATACTTCATGTGTATAAAACCAAATGTATAGATCCATGTACAAGGCCAACCTACTAAAAATAGTTTTATCATTAAACCCTAATTTCATGTTTTCCCTGCTTTCACACATCTAGCTAATATTAAAACTCACAGAAAAACATTCTACCAGCAAAAGTTATGGATAGTCAACAGCGTAATAAAACTCACAAGGGAGGGCAGATTGTAAGGACAAAGCCCTATGACATGCAACTCCTTGACTCTGAGCCTTTGATCAGGGAAGCCTTTCAGAGGGTAGGTTGCATCAATTTCTATCAAAAGATGCAGAGGGGGCATCCAGAGGTAGCCAGGGAATTTGAACTCAACTTCAATGGGACCAAAACCAAGGTGGGGATGTTAGAATTTGAAGTTTCAAAACTATCCATCTCAGTTGCAACAAATATAACCAACACTGGAGAAAAGTGGTTCAAGGCAATGTCATTAAATGCGTCATTCTCCAAGGAATTTCTTAAACCAGGGTGTCATGGAGACAACTTGTCCAAAGGGGTACCGAGAAGACACATGCTTCATGGTTTTGATAAGATGTTGAAGTTTATCCAAAGGTATTTTACTTGTGATGGGAGATTTAACATGGTATATCAATACCACATCATGATGTTATTACACTTCATAGAGAAAGAAGCAATGAACCTCCCTTTTTATCTCTTTAGAAGCATTGGTAAGATGGATGACAGAGTTCAAGCCAAATAGAAACAAGTAAACATGAGTGTCTTTCACTATGGCCTTATTAAAATGTTGGTGATGGAAGATTTGAGAAAAACAAATACCAATTAGGAAACATTCCTCACTTCATCAAACTTTCAGCTAAATGTTTCCCACACTCCACAGTCCAAGCTATAAAGTCCTACTCCTGTAGAAATGACTGTGTGTTCAGAGGTTAGCAAGAAGAAAATATTTTATGTGATTGATACAGATGACAGAGCCACAAATGAAACAAAAGCATGAGGACCTTCACAACCTTCACATAGGGAAGCTTCACCCATGGTAGATCCCACTCCTATGGAGGTTACTTCAAGTAAATCCACATGCCTGAGAGGAAGAAAGCTTATGTTTCCTTTACCTATTGATGTGGACAGGGTTAAGCCTAGGAGGCCTTTTACTAGAGCAACAACCAGGAAAAATGTACCTGAGAAGGATGATGTAGCAGAAATTTCAGCTCAAAGGAAAGGTAAATCCAAATATGTTGAGAAACCCATTGAAATTGTTGATATCACTACTCCTCAAGAGGAAAGTAATCTCACTTTCAATCAGTAAGATCTCATCAACCTCAAATCAGAAAGTTAAAGGCAGAACTACAACCTTTTAAAGAAGAGTTGGCCAAGAGAAATCTGGACATGCTGGCTAAGGTTGCTACCAGGAGAAGCTCTAGAGTTAAAAAATGAAGATGTTGAACCTCCATAATCAGTATCAGTTTTGGTCAAGTTTTTTGTTTTATGCATTTTTACAACTTTTTGAGGATGGCTATGTTTTGTAAGCCATGATTAGCTGTTGGGGTGTTTTCTTCTAGTCATGTACCAAGATATGAAGTTTTTACAACATTTTGGGACACTTGAGACAATTTTGGGGTGTTTTAAGGCTTTGTAAAATCAAACAAGCCACTACAGGAAAGTTTGCAGTGCCTGGCACTGCAAACTGGCTGTTTCGGACAGGCGTTGTGAACTGGCGTTACAAACTCGTGTTTTGGATCTTTTGGAGGGAGGATCAACTGCCTAGTGTCAGGATGAATGCATGCTAGTTTTCTAAGGATCATTTTTGAGCTGGGAGGCCACCTGCCAAAGGAAAAAGCACTCAAAAGGACACCTCATTAGCCATAACGAAAATGTTGCAAACGTTTCCAACATCATCCTGAAATATAGCATTTTGTTTTCTATATTGTACAATTGTAGTTGTTGGACACACCTACCACACTTAGAGGGGGGGTGAATGAGTGTGGGGATCTTTTCCCCAAAACTTCCCTCTTACACAAAAACTCCTTAGTTAACATTCAACATTTTCTCATTACTCATTACTTTCATTTATTATCAGTTAGATGTGAATACATATCAGCAACATATATTAACAACATATCATCAACAAATCATCTCCACAAGGAACACAAAGAACACAATATGTATGTACAATTTTTCTTTTTATTATGGACTTCAATCCAGGGGTTTTTCAGCAACAAATGAATAGAGTACAACTCTACAAGAGAACCAACTCTATATGCAAGACTCATCTTACATTCTCAACACCAACTGAGATGAGGCAAAAATCCTCAACATATATCAATCTGTCAACATAAACAAGTGCATCAACCATGCACCAACATGTGCCAAACAACCTATAATCAACCTGTACCATAAACAAGTGCATCCAACCATGTAACAAGTATATACCAATTATGTGTCAAATAATAATAAACAATGACTCATCAATATGTACCAACATCATCAACAATACACCTCATGTATGTGCCAACTCATCAACTGTTTGTCTCAACCATCACTAGTTTTGGATTAGTCAACAACCCCAA
>JZKD02S1609582.1:477781-490468 GCA_000966675.3 Picea glauca | reverse complement strand
GATCCATCTTCATCATATCAATGACAACTCATTGATCCATCTTCATATATGCATTCTCATCAAGGACAATACATATTATATTACATCAATCATCAATCAATCAATCATTTGACATAAATCAATCACTTGACATCAATCAATGATATCAATCAATCAAACCATTGGCACCAATGACAACATGATCCAACAGTAGTCACGCCACCTCTAGGCACAAGAATCCTATGCATGAGTTGTTATTCAAATTGCAAAGTTATCAATGGCAGTCTAGGCTATAAGATAAGCATTGTAATATTGAAGGAGGTTTCGAATGGTTTGAGAAAGACTCATATTTTTTATGTTTTCTATGTAGCATAGAGTACCTCCTATTGTATGTACCAGACCTAAGACACTTTGGATAATAGAAATCAATCTTGTTTCTATCTAATTATGATTACAATCAATTGAATGATCAATTTGGATGAATTGTATCTTTGTTGCAATGGAGGATCTATTGTGATACTATTTATAATTATATCAGAGTTTTCTCTTTGATTATGGGAAGTTCTTATTTCAGAGGGTTTTCTTCATATTTCTATCAATACTACCTGAAGTAGATGATAGGCATATTAAATTTTTCTTATTAATTCTTCCACCTACTCACCTTATTTCTTAAATCGTGATCCAAGTTACTCAAAGCCTTATTTGATGATGCATATTGTATGGAGTAAGTTGTGATTGACATTCCTTTTCTTAGTTTTTTATCCATTTTCCACCTTATCATAAATACTTATCTTTAATATCCTGATGGGTATTGGGCTTGCACTTACAGCAGTGTAAGTGTGACTTCTAGTACTAACATAATTATTTTAAAGTTTTCTAGATCACCTAGATTTATTGACTCAAGTTTTTAATTACGCGACGTGCCCTTCAAGATGCAACTTCGTGCTCCAAGGGTTCCAATCGCCTTTGTCTGGTTTTGAAATTTTGTCCGACCCTTTGGAGTCAACACTCCATTCGGTCGACCTTGTGAGAGACTAAGGGCTTATAAGGAATAAGGACTCCACCTTATTGCATGCCCCTTAGAATCCGTCCTCACGACATCATGGACCTATTGAACTAGGTAATTATTAAACTACCATTCGACCATGACAAGAGTGCTAGTAGGTTGTGACAGGGACTCAATCAAAATACAATCCACTCCCTAACTCAATCCAGATTCCAAGGAATTCCATTGATGCCATCAACATCCATAATGTATCATGTGTCCTGCACACTTAGTAAAACTCATCAATAATATTTTCCAATACATATATATCAAAGAGAAATAAGTCACAATACATCATCATCATCATATATAACCCATAATCGAAATGAAATCATAATATACCATAACTGGATCACTTGCACGCAAGTGTCCTCAAAGAATATGTCAATAAAAGTGTGCTCAATATAGTGGGATATTACATACACCCCCTCTTGTTTTAAACCTCGACCCAAAGTTTGTACAATATATAAATGCAAGTGAAAAAATGTATCAGACATAGATCTACACATATAATCTATCAAACAAGTAAGAAATTTTTTTACGCATCTCGTATGCGTCCTCCCAGGTAGCTTTGTGTGGACTATAGTTGTCCCACTGGACCTTGACCTGCTTGACTATTCAATGTCGTAGTTGTCGAATGTGATGGTCCATAATGCAGATTGGCTCCGCCATGAGAACACCCTCATTCGACACCTGGAAAGAACTCATGTTAATAACATGTGAAGGATCACTAATATAATGTCTCAAAAAATATACATGAAATACATCGTGCATATGCCTCAAATAATAAGGCAAGGCTAGTCGATAAGCCATGGGTCCTTTGTTTTCCACAACTTCGAAAGGTCCCACAACCCTAGGAGAGAGTTTAACACCCTTTCCAAACTTGATCATACTCTTGTGCGATTTCACCCGCAAGAAAACTTTGTCGCCAAATTCATAACTTCGATCAATGCGATGTGCATCAACATAACTCTTCTGTCGATATTGCGCTTCTTTAATCCTCTATCTTACCGATTGCATATGTTCTTCCATTTCTTGAATCATTTCTAGTCCTCAAGTTGTTCCAAACTCAACGGTGCCTGACATGGTCACCTGTAAAGAAACTCAAATGGTTCCATCTTAATGGTAATCTGATAGCTGTGGTTGTATGCAAACTCTACTAGTGGCAAGAAGTCCTCCCAATTTTTTTTGTTGATACATTACATACATATGCAACATATCCTCTAGAATCTGATTCTTTCTTTCTATTTGTCCGTCTATATCGAGGTGATAAGTTGTACTAAATTTCAGTTGTGTTCCCAAAGCCTCTTGGAAACTAGTCCAAAACAGTCCTGTAAAAATCGATCCTTGATTGGATATTATCCTTCTTGGTACACCGTGTAATCTCACAATCTCGCTAACAAATACTCTAGCTATTTTCGGTGCCTTATACGTCGTACACATAGGGATAAAGTGTGCATTGTTCGTCAGAGTGCCAATTACCACAAAAATCAAGTCGTGTCTCCTTGTCGTTAGTGGCAATCCAACAATAAAGTCCATCAAAATGACTTCCCATTTCGTTTCAGGAATAACGTGTGGCTGCAACAATATTGCTCGATGTCTATGTTCAGCCTTCGCTTGGTGACATTCTATACATCTCGCCATGCAACTAACTATGTCTGCTTTCATTCCCTTCCAGAAGAATAAAGGTTTAAGGCATGCCTTCATCTTCGTGACTCCCGGATGAGCCATGTACACTTCTCGATGTGCTTCACTTAAGATCAAAATTCTTAATTCGGCGTTAGGAGGTACGTAAATTCTTCTGTTAAATCTCAACAATTCATCCTTGTCTAATGAATAACCTTCATACTTCGGTACCATCATGGTATCTTGTCCAATATTATTCTTAATGTCCTTGTACCAATCATTGTCTATCTGTAAATTTAGAATCTTTTCTCAAAGATTCAACTTAAGCGTTATTATCGAGAATATGTGTGGTCTCCGACTCAACGCATCTACCACTCTGTTCACTATTCCTTTAATGTAAGTAATCTCAAAGTCGTATTTGCTTAGTAATTCTGACCCACGCCTTTGTCACCCACTCAAGTCACTCTGTGTAAATATATGTTTCAATCCATAGTCATCCGTCTTTAATTCAAATTTCTATCCAATTAGATAATGTCTCCAAAATCTCAAGACATATACAATTGCCAATAACTCCAAGTCATGCATTGTGTAGTTCTTCTCATGCTTTCTCAATTTCTTTAAAATGTAAGCGATCACTTGACCATATTGCATCAAAAATTTGCCTAAACCTTCCTTGGATGCGTCCATGCATACCAATAACTCCTTGTCCATGTCAGGTACTTTCAGTATGGGTGATGTCGTCAACAACTCTTTTAGTTTTTTAAATGATTCTGCGCATTTCTCTGTCCAAACAAACTTCTTGTTTTTCTTTTGCAATTTTGTGATCAGATTTACTATATTTAAAAACTCTTCGACAAATCGTCGGTAATATCTTGCTAAACTCATAAAGTGCATACTTCTTGTACGTTTTTCGGTGTTTGCCATTCCATAATAGCCTCAAATTTCACTAGATCCACAACGATACCTTCACCCGATATGATATGTCCCAATAAATGAGTCTTTGATTGGTAAAAATAACATTTCGATAGCTTCCCATAAAATTTGTTTTCTCGTAGACGATGTAGGATAAATCTTAAATGTTCGCCATGCTATTCCTTTGTCCGAGAATAAATCAGTATCTCATCAATAAATACTTGAATTTTTTTTCCAAGTATTCACAAAACACCCCATTCATCAAACTCATTAATACCCTAGGGGCGTTCGTCAATCTGAACGGTAAATCTATAAACTCATAGTGTATGAATCTCGTCTTAAATGCAGTCTTAGGAATATCTTCTTCTTTAATCCACAATTGGTGATATCTTGATCTCAAATCAGTCTTCAAAAACACCATCGCTCCCTTCATCTAGTCAAACAAACCATCTATTATGGGTAATGAATATTGGTTCTTGATTGTTGCTTTGTTCAATTGACGATAGTCAGTACAAATTCTACACGATCCATCCTTATTTCTCACGAAAATAATTGGTGCACCCCAAGGTGACACACTTCGACGTATAGGTCCCAAGTCCAATAACTCCTTCAATTGCATTTTCAACTCTTGTAATTCAAGAGTTGACATCCGATATGACATTCGCGCTATCGGTTCAGTTCCAGGCTTCAAGTCTATTGTAAAATCTAGCTCTCTTTCGGGCGGTAAACCTGACAACTCTTATGGAAATACATCCACAAACTCATGTACCACAGGAAGGTTTTTTAATCCTTCTGCCTCGCCCTTTGCATTTAACGCTAAAATTTCATATAACTTGCATCCCTTGCGCATACTCTTTTGCAGCTGTATGGAAGAAATAAATATCAAGGACATCCCTTGGTTTCTTCCTACAATGATTCTACTTTGTCCCAAATCATCCTTCAAATTTAACCATTTCATCTTACAGTTAAGTATCACGTCATGTGATTATAGCCAGTTCATATCAATCACTATGTCATAAGATCCTAAGATCATGACATAAATATCTAACTTCGTTACAAAATCTCCCAAGTTAATGCTACAATCTTTAACTTTTCCTCAAAGTTTTTGTTTGGTACCCAATGCCATTTCTACGTATATGAACTCATCCTGCTCAACTACCCTTAACTTAGTTCTCTTTAGTGTTGCACTAGAGATAAATATCTTTGTAGCACCTAGATCTATCAAAATGTTAAAATTTTGGTCGACGATTGTACATGACGTCTCGAGCACAGTGGACTGGTGCTCAGCCTGGCGGTTGTTCACCGTTGCATGGGCCTTGCCCAAATCTCCAACTGTAGCGGGTCCTGATGATCCAACTACTCTGGCCTTCTCAATCAGACAGTCTCATTGGTAATGTGGCTCTTGACATGTCAAACAACCAGTCTTCGGTCCAATACTCCTGGTCCCCAAAGTAGAAGTTGTTGGCCCGATAGTCTGTGACTCTGGTCTATTCTACTGGACATGCCTTAATTGTTCTTGTTGCTCTAGATGATGTTGTTGTTTCTTTTGTGGTCCTCTATAAGAAGTACTTTTCTGAGGAGTCTGTCGCCATGGTGTCATGAACATAGGTCCTCTAGGTGTATCTCGATGCTCTGACTTTAGTCTGGCCGATGTCTGATGTTGTTTCACTCCTAATGTCGTCGATCCAATCGGTCTAGAATGAGTCATGCCTTGACCCCCATCATTTTGTTCTTCCTCACCTATGAGGGCTTTATGAACTGCATCATGCAATGTCTGAGGCATTAGGATCCTCACCTTTGCATGAATTTTGAAGTTAAGGCCAAACACAAACTTATTGACCTTTAACTTCTCTGTGTTCAGATGTGGAGCATACTTAAGTAACTCCATAAATATGGCCTCATACTCTGGCACCATATGACCACCCTATCGTAAGGCATTGAACTCATTAAGTTGGAGCTCAATGAATTCCTCAGACAAGTACCTCTCCCGGAACTGTTCCTTGAACAACTCCCATGACGCGTCTTTGACGAACATGTTTATTTGAGGTAGGAGCATCTTCCACCATAGAAGACCACCCCCTTTCAGCTGAAATACCACCATGCAAAATTTCATGTTGAAGGTGTAATCACGAAGTTTGAAGCACATTTCCATGTTCTCTAACAATTCCTCGACGACTAAGCCCCTCGGGGCACCCCAGAACTCGGGAAACTTCACCTTCTCAAGTTCTCTGTGTATACCACTACTACCAACTGGGGCATGTTGTGAACCTTCATTGGGCACAAACGCTCTACCCTCATCTCGATCCAGGTGGTTGATAAATGCCTCTGACATCCTCTGGAAGGATCTCATCATACCTACCACATCTCTTGCAGCACCCTGCTCCTGCTCAATAATATGCTAATCTCCCTGGGGGTTAGACCCTTCTGGCGTGGATACTATCGGAGGTGTCACACCTCTTCCTCCAACACCACGTCGTCTACTTCCCCGGTGTCCTATAACCATGATTACCTGCATGGAAAATTTTCAAAATTTAATTAGTAATATATTTTAGTCATTCAATTATCACAGTGGAAGGCGTAACGATCCAATGTCGTAGGGTTGGACCCGCTCTAATACCATATGTAGCATCCCCTCCATTATGACATCAAATAAGTGAGTGTAATAGTGGTATTTAGTTTTTTTGAAACAATAGAAAGAACAAGTGGTAAGCATTACTAGCATACATCATAATTGTACTCTCTAATATCATTACATCGCTAAAGAACAACATCATATTACAACATCATTATTATTCATATATCAACCATGCCACTTAAAGATAACAACGTTTACTCTCCCAACCTACTCTGCAAGGTTAGGACCTCCAAGACACATAATCAATGCTCAAGTACAAGATTCATCCGATTGATTTTGACCATTTAAGGTCTCAGGACTAGTGACTGTTTTGAGTAACATGAAGATATCTGCTAGTGGGAAAATCCCCCCTTTAACTATACCAGGGTTTAAGATATAGATAGAGAGAATGACCATCTAAAATTCAATCTAGTTTCTAATCTACCCCAAACATACCAAAACAAATGAAAATAAAGTAATAAGAGAGAAGATCGGTAACTGTACCTTTTATCCCACGTCTGGTGATGATCTCCTCAAGCTCTGTAGTTCCCAAGACTGCAAGTCTCCTCCCAAGGCTGACCTGCATCCAAAATTAGGCAAACAAGGACTACAAGCATGATATTTCTATTCATGAGTTAGGGTTAGATATCAAATTCTATGTATAAATCAAATAAAATACACAAAACATCATCATTTGGTACAGGGAAAATAGATTCTTTTATTCATTAAACACAGACAGAAACTTACAATTTATGTCGGCCACCATTCCATGAACTTGGTCCGGGCTCCTCTTTACAATGATCCAAGTGCACCTTCAATTGGAATATTCTCTCAATCTTCCGATCACCTCAAGGGAAGGGAATTGATTGAATGGAAGGAGAAGGGGATGCAGAGGGAATGCTAAGGCAATATCTCACAAAAGGTAGCAAAAGCTTGGGCAAGGAAGGGAAGTGAAATTGGGAAGAGTTTCACTATTCTTATGCTTGGATGTGAAATGAGACCCCAACACCTCCTTTTATATGAAAAAATGATGGTCATTCGGTTGGGTGATGGGATATAGCATGTGAATTGGTTGGGAAACCTCCAATAGCCCGTGAATTTCACCGAATTCCTTACAACTTTTTAATTTTTGCAACTTTTGCAAGCATACGCGGGTTTTTTAGTGTGTAGAAAGTGTATGTACGTGGGTTATCTATCATGCATCAAGAATATGTACACGGGTTGTAGTGATGCAGAGCACGTACATGCTCTAAATTATTTTTTTTAAAGAAGAGCTTCTCAGCAGTGCTTTGGAAAAATATGCAAGTAAGAAGGCCAATGCCATGTATGCATGGATAGGGAATTTTAGGGCTATAACAGATGCCCCCTAATGTATGAGGTCAAAAGAGAAATGGATGGTCTAAATACATTACAACATCTTCACCAATGTACAAAATCGAGTGAGCCTAGGACTAGAGTTCAGGAGGTGCAATCTGCAAAACAACAATTGACTCTTCGAGGTAGGCATACCCATGCTCGGGATGAACTAAATCATGGTGGCCAATCAAATAAACTACAGATCCATGTCATATAACTATATAAAATGTAGCCGCGAGAAATACACAACGGATCTACATCTCAAAATTAGTCAAAGATATACAATTATAGTATGCATCTTCAAGAAGATGATAACGCATATGGCTGGAGATGAGGTCTTCATAACTCGAGCAATGAATTCAAGATCTTCAAAACTCAGGTAGTATTACAATGGGAGTGTATAATTAACTACCCTAAGGTATTCGATAGTCCGTCGAGAAAAAACATGAGGATCTCGATGATCAGGTAGAGAACTTCATCGATTTCGAATCTGGACTTGACTGGACTCTCGAGATGGTCGACTAATGAAAATCAAAAGATAAACTACAGAAAGATCGACTCAGGTTGGGTAAAAGTTTCCTTGGACAAAATAAAGAAAGATGATCATGTTAACTCTCTGTAAATTCCTAGAGGTTGTTGGGGGGCAGAAGAAATTTACCAGAGGCAGCTTTATCCAACCACCTCGAAACTGGGATCTAGCCCTACCAGTTTCAGAGAGGGATCTCTCTGTAAGATTTAACTTTGTTTAGGTTTTCAGATGTTAGGCTAGTTTGATTAAATGTGATTGTGTTGTTTGTTTTTGTGAGTTGGTTGAAAAAGGGTTTACGCCTCCATTGGGCTATGGGGTTTGTTTTATAAAGATAGAGATCAGAGAAAAGATATAAAGATTCTTTTCACAGGGCAGGGTAATGCAACTATTGGATTCTTTAGAAATAAAGTGATGGATAGCAGAAAAGGCGAGATTGTCAATTAAAATAAAGAATCAATTAAGAATTTCTTTATTGTAACATCAGAAGATAAACATTTAGATCTTTAAAAGCTTAGAAACAAAGTACACAAAGGTAAATTCTGCAACTTTAAATCCCTTTAAATGATCATATCAGAAAACAAGATGATAACCAAGAAAGATAAACATTCAACTAAGAAAGATAAAAACTTCACCAACAGTTAACATGCAGGAATCCTGTGAAACGTCTCTTTGTATTACTGGAAGATCTCTTGATAAAAATTGCAGTGCTTACAACTTGCTAGGGCGTAAAGATCAACCCTCAATACTTCAAAGTTTGGAGTATTTATAACAAAAATTACAAACGACCCTGTCATTAATGATCAGGACGTGGCAGACTCTGAATCTAACTAACTAGCTAACAAGATACAAAAATTTAGGAACTGTCGATGATGTGTCGAATTCTTCACACTGAATCTGGGGAAGGCCGTTGGTGTGTCATCCTAATGACTTTGACTGATCTGTTTGCTGACTCAACTTGCACACCTCATTTCCTACTTGATCAAATTGCACATATCTTCCCATCTTAACTGACTGGGAATGGTGACTTTGAGTAGTCTACTGTATATTTCATCCACTTCTGTGTACTTGGAAAAAGTTGGTTTGATGATGAAAATATATTTGATCTCGTGTTGTATGCTGATGTCTGGCTACAAAGTCTCCAAGAACGCTTTGCCCGTTATACTGCCTTGTATCCCTGAGAACTTGGAACTATCCTTGGCCATTGTAGTCATCTTCTACTTTTAGTCTGGAAGGGTCATCAGCGTGTCATTTAGAACCATTAAACCAGGAAGACCCTTTTTCTACAGAGCCTCGATCTTGCTGAAAAACCTTTGAACTCCGATGTCCATGTTCTGGACTTTTTCTTCCAATTGCAACATCAATATTCTTTTGGTAAGAACCCTTTTGACTTCAAGGATGGTTTATGTCCTGTCTTCGATCTTCAAGTCTTTCAGTTCTTCTCTAGTCTTGGAGTTCAGGAATTTAATTATTTCATTGGCTTCAGTGGGCATTTCTCCCAATTCTCCTTTTATTTTGTCAATAACCTGCATGCTTCTTATCACTAGTTCATTTTTCTCAAACATGATATGTACCATAGGCCATATTTCATTTATGGATTTGGAGATATCCATCCAAATATTCTCCTTTGCTTCGGCAAGGGTCTTGCCTGCCACTGTTTTCTTTTGCAGATGCTGCAATTCCTGTTTTAACTTTTCTGATGTTTGTTTCTCCATGTTGCAGTTGGTCTGGTAAGAAGACTTGAGTTCCTAAAGGCTCTCAACTTGCTTTTTCAGTCTCTTGATTTGTGTTTCTTGTAAGTTCATCTCTCTCATGGACTTTTCCAGCCCCACAGTTTTTTCCAGAGCTGTCAGTGGGGTGGCTGATGGGATTTTCGTTGTGGTGCTAGTTGCTACAGTTGTTGTGCTAACTCTTGTGAGGGGAACTGCACTCGGTGGAATGACTTCCATGGGTTTTGTATGTTCCTTCTCCTTTAACAACCTTTCCAGCTCTGCTTCCATCTCTCTTAACTGTGCATTCTGCTCCATGATCAACTTGAGCATTTCATCCTTTTCTCCTTCTGTCTCAGCTATCTCCTTTGCCTGTGCATATTCTGTAGGTGGAAGTTTCAGTTGTTTCCTCAGAGATGTTATGTCATCATTATTTTTCTTGAGCATCTCCTCAACTGATTTCACATTAGAAGGATCATACCCAATCTTGAGCACCAATTCTTCTAATGACTTAATTATGTTGTCCTTTGAAAAAGATGATATCTTCTCCAATTTTAATTGAGTCTGAACGTTGTTCAGAGAAACCTATAACTTAGCAGCAGAAGTAGAAGCATTTGCCAATGTAGAGAAAACCATTTCTCCCGTCTACTTGTGTAGATCCATCTGATCAGCTGGGTGTACATCTCTAGTGTTGAACTCAAACGTTTCCCTTTTGTAATCAGTTATTGCTTTTGGATCGGGCACTTGTGCCTGCAAAAAGGCCATGTGCATTCTTCCTTTCTCTGTGTCAAAATTTGATAACAGTTTGTGTTGTGTCATGGACGTTTGCTTCTACAAATGAGCATAGGTGCTATTGGTCAGTATCTAGTTTTTCTTCTTAATCAGATCATATTTTTCAAAGATGTTCATCTTTACGGATCCCTGTGGAATTTGGGTGGCCACAATTATATCAGTCTGCTTCTTTGAAGAAGAAGTAGACGTTGTCTGACAACTGACTGAAGGAATTGGTGTACCTTCTCCCTTAGCCCCTTTGGTAGATTGAGTATCTTCCTCACCAAACTTGGGAATAGTATGAATGGTCTTAGGCTTTTTACTGTATAACTGAAAATCCTCCGCAGATACTTCGGTGACTGAAAGAGAGGTATCTTTCCTTGGTATTTTTTCCTTTGGTGTTGGTGGAGTGAGAGTATGTGAAGTCAGGATTAAGGAAGATTGATGTTCAGTGTCTTCCAAGGTGTTCTCTTCCCATTGTGTCTGATTTACATACTTCTCAATTTCCGGTTTGAGTGTGTGAGCATACTGTGCACTTTTTTTTTTAGCTCTCATTTCTACGATGATTCCACTTGGATCATATTGCCAAATGAAACTGGTACTGAATTTCATTTCCTTTAATATCTTTTTTGCCTCTTCTCCAACAGCTTGACTATTGCAGATAAAAGGTCCTATCTGCCCCTTAATGCTTATCTGTTGTTTTTTCTTCAAAGATACAAAGTGAATATCATCTGAATTTATCATTTGGCAAATATACTCTAGTGAAAATATCCGCATGGGCAGATATTTGGGCAATTTGTATGGATCTAACTCACATCCATACACTCTGATCTCTGTGTGGTTTTGGTGCAGGTACCAATCTCTAGTCTTTGTGAGGTCCGAGAGGTGTAGGATTCTCTGGATCTCCTCATTTATCCTTGGTTTTGGTCTACCGCTGAGCATGCTCGCCACTAGATGGAAAAACTGCTCGATGAAATGTTTGAAGCTGAACTTTGTGGAGTTCCTCCGGAGCAGAGAAGTCCAAGATGTTATTTCTTGTGGTTTCCCATCCTTGTTCATTTTTTGCATCAAGAAAGAGAACTTGTTGTTGGTTGTGGAGGATGATTATCTTCCTGACTCAGAGGTCTTGTGTTTTTCAGTCGTGTTTATACCCCATGAAGACTTTACACCCCAAAAGTATGTACACTCTTCCACGCGGGGAAGTATGTAAATCTGGATCGTTCATTATAAGGTCACAGATCTAACGGTAGAAATTATGTTAGGGTTTTTTTCCCTAGAAGGCAACCCTCTGTTATGAGGAAAATGTATTGCGGCTATGCATGATTGCGAGTATTGTATTATGAGAGAGGAGACTGTGAGAGAAAGAAGAGGAAGTTACACCGGGTTTTGTTGTAGGTTGTATCCCTTCATTTGTTGGATAATAATAAAGGAAGGACTTGACAATTTCTTTGGTGGACGTAGCCCACACTGGGTGAACCACGTAAATCTGTGTCTCTATTGTATTGTGTATCTTTTGTGTTTTGTTTCCGCATTTGTTTTATTTTATTGCTCTGTGGTCCTGTTTTTATAACAACTGGTATCAGAGAGAAAGGTAACTCATAGGAAAAGAGGGTTCCTGGTTCGAGTGGGAGCAATATCGGAAGATGGAAAGTTTAAGGTCAAGAAATTTAACGGCCAAAACTACCAGTTATGGAAGATGCAGATGGAAGATTATTTATATCAAAAAGATCTATTCCTACCATTGGGTGGAGTAGCAAAGAAGATGACGACCATGAAGGACAAAGAATGGGAGATTCTTGACAGAAAGGCTCTAGGAATGATACGGTTGAGCTTGACAGCGTCGGTGGCTTTCAATATTTCGAAAGAAAAGACAACAAAGGATCTGATGGATGCATTGGCTAAACTGTATGAAAAACCCTCGGCGTCCAATAAGATATTTATAATGAAGAGATTATTAATATGAAGATGTCAGAAGGTGGGTTTGTTGCAGATCATTTAAATGAATTTAATACGGTTACTAATCAACTAAGTTTCGTAAAAGTGGACTTTGATGATGAGGTTAGGGCTCTTCTAATCTTATGCTCATTGCCAGAAAGCTGGAATGGCTTGGTCATGGCTGTAAGTAACTCTGTCTCTGGTTCAAATACTT
>JZKD02S1609582.1:446278-472870 GCA_000966675.3 Picea glauca | reverse complement strand
CGGGCGTGATTTAATATATGCATCATAAATTAGGATTAGTGCTTTTTGTGAGTTTTGTGCGCTGCTTACCTTGCTTTTGTCACCATGAGGTTAGGAAAGAAACTAAAACATCAGAATCATACATTTCCTGCAAACATCATTCAAACTTTATTTGAAAGAAAAGTTGGCTAGCCTATGTCCTATCCTACCTACCTACACCTTTAGCCCAGATTAAATTGTTGGACTAAGAGATTACTCTACCCTAGGGTTATTTGACCAAGATTAGATAGTGATCAAATTTATTCACTAGCTAACCTATCTACTTGGCTAAGACTAAACAATTTAGCCAAGTTTATTCACTAATCCTATCGACATCAATTCAAAAGGGCCTGACCATGTTTAAATAATATGGATCAAGTCATTGTTATTGCATGGGGCTTTGTTCATTTTTCTTCTATGCCCTCTTTATTCTTTTTCTTTCTTTTTCTTTCTTTTCTTTTTCTTTCATTTTCTTTCTTTTATTTTCTTTCTTTTCTGTTTGAGAATAATTTTCATAAATAAAATATTATTTGCAAGATAAAAAACATCAAAAGTGAAAAATTTCCAGTCACCAGATGATCCTACAATATATAGAGTTATAACATATCAAAATTAGGCAACATGACATTGACATAAGTTCGTGATGCAGGAGGCAACACAAATTCTCCATGTGTTTGGAAGAGTAACCAAACAGAGGAGGACGCAGCTCTATGTAGTGAGAACAACTTCCTAAGGTCATACTAGATCCAAATGCTTGACGAACAAACAGAGGTATGTGCTTTTTCCAAGAGCGATTCTCTTTTTTGCCGAAAAAAAGAACGAATATTTCCCATCCCCTCTTTTTGGAATATTTGATTTTTTGTCTTTTTCAATTTTTTAAAGAGATTGAAAAAGAATAAAATAATGCTACGCTACAAAGGAGGAATGAGTGTCGCAAGAAAGCATACTAGTTCCAAGCGCATGGAACATACTAATGCTTAGAGCAAGGAGACATGTGTAGGAAAAGAACACTTGGGGAAAATTACTCCATAGGTCAAGGTGTCAAGTTGCAGAGGCAAGAAGTGCCACAAGTCTTGCATATAGGAATGCTTCAAAGGTTCAATTGAGAGCAACATGGATCCATCATTAGGCCAAAGACGCAAAAATGAGACCCACAAATGCAATTAATCAAGACACAATGAGACCCCTTCTATGTAATTTTTACGATCCCAGAGAAGGTAAGATCGATAGTTTTTTCACGTTTAGAGAGTTTGAAAAAATGTAAAAGAAGAATCCAGGGAGTACCTTTTTCAGAGATAGTCTAGTCGGTTCGAAAAAGGGTTAAACTTGCATCAAAAAAACGTCTATTCAAAACCATTTTAATGAGTGTGACAAACACAAGATCACTTGACAATCTTTTCAATTTTAATGAGTTTGAAAAGAGATTAACTATAGATTCACAACCTTTTTCTGAGTTTAGTCTCCTTAGCCCGAAAAATTTAAAAATAACTGAGGATAAATCTCTCGGCGAGATGAATCTCCCAAGGTGTACCTTTTTCCACTATAATCTACATGCTGGAAAAGGGCTAAACTCATGCTAGTAGATGTTCTTCAGGGCCAATTTAATGAGTGTGAAGGAACAAGGTCACTCAACGATATTTTCAATTTTAGGGAGTTTGAAAAGAGATTAACTATGGACTCCGGGGGGGTTCATTTTTCGTAAGTAATCTCCAAGGCCCGAAAAAGGTGATAAACCAAAACCAAGGAGAATGTTCCTTTTTCGAAGATTTAGTCCCTCAAGCCTGAATAAGGGTTAAACTTACGCCTGAGAATACTCTTCTAGCGAACCGGAGTTCCTAGAGCATACCTTTATTCGTAAAATTAGTCGTCTAGACCAGAAAAGCGGTAAACTACCACCGGAAAGATGTGCCTTCAAATTTGAGTTTGGTGAGCGTGAAGGGAAACAAGATCGCTCAACAATATTTTCATTTTTAGAGAGTCTGAAAAGGGCTTAAAGAAGACTCCAAGGGGATATTTTTCTCAGTTAATCGAGATGAGATCGAAAAGAATAAATACAGTCTCGTTTGATGTTTCTTTTGAATTTTAAAGCGAGCTTGAAAGACAACAAAGCGTGGTCATGAGGGAGTCCCACAGGGTAGAGTATACACAAAATCTAGAAACATATAAAGGGGTAGCCTGAAATAACAATGAATTAGGATGGTGATTATCAGATGCCAGCTGGTCGACAATGATAATGCTTCCATTATGAGGGAAATGCATCACCCGGAAGAGCGTAGACACCACAACATTCATAGCATATACATAATCACACCCGAGAAGCATATTGAAATCTAACGGGCCTTGCACCACTATAACGTCAAAAAGTACAATATTCCCACCTAACGAGATAGGCAACTGAGGAATAATCCCCAAATATTCACTAGGACGTCTATCAAAAGCCAACAACTCATGTGAAGCAGTCACAAGCTCGGGAGAACCCAAAGCTTTCCAAACCAAGGAGGATAAAATACTTGCTGAGGCTCCTTCATCTACAATACATTGGTAAATTCTATTTGAATTAACTTCAACCCTTATTTGAAAGGGTGTAGAAGAAGGAAGACGAGGCTCAACAAGGCCATTCCAATCAATGGAATCAATCCTAGGACTTGGAGGGGGTGTGCTCGAAGTGAGCGGAATTACCCCTTATTCTGAAAGTACTGAACTGGAAATGATAAAAACATAGTCGGTAGACACATCACTCCCCAAGAGAAGAGTGGGATCAGCCGAATATTGCATCGGTGTGACCACTTTGGTAGACTCGAATCTCTCCAAGAGAAGAGTGGGATCAACCCAAGATTTCATCGGCGTGACCACTTTCTCAACCAATGGTTGAATAGACTATGAGACAACATGGTCTAAAGGCGCATCAACCCCTAAAATGGAAGTGGGATCGATTGAATATTTCATCGACATGACCACTTTCTCAACCACTGGTTGAAAAGGCTGTGAGGAAACCTCAGAAGACTCATAATCAGAAGAGCTTGCATACAGGGACCACAATATTCTTACCTCTAAAAGGCCAAGGAATAAATGAGTAAGGTGATCTCCCTTGCAAATCTTACAAGGGAACTTAGGCTTACATCCTATCCGTTTAGGTTTCTCAACAGAATCAATTCCCCCATCATGACTAGCAGTAGTTGGTTTCACATCTCCAACATGACTTGTAGAGGTTGGTGATTGGTTGATAACATGACTTGCAGAGGCTACATACATATTACTGGTATGACTAGCAGTGAATTTAATTTCCCCCCCAACATGACTTGCAGAGGCTAGGTGTTGGTCTTCAACATGAATTGCAAAGGTTGATGACCTATCTCCAACATGACTCACAGAGGTTGGTTGTTTACCCCCAACATGACTTCCAGAGGCTGGATGGTGGTCTTCAACATGAATTTCAAAGGTTGATGACCTATATCCAACATGACTCGCAGAGGTTGGTGATTTCTTCTTCCTATTCTTCCTCTTTCTATTTCGTTTAGAATTACAGTTACTAGTAACTATACTTTCACCAGGGAAGGTAGAAGGAGGAGGAGAATACTTTGCTGACAAAGGAACATCAACATGATTCCCATGAAATACAAAGCTTAACTGGGAAGCGTCAAGAGAATTTGGGACATTTGGAATGGTACCCAACCAAACCGGTAGTCCCACATTCAACCTAGGAATGTACAAAGTGGCCACCAAAGGGACACCAACATTTCCAAAGAAAGGAAAAGAACAAGAATCCCCTTACGAAGGGGTTCCTTGGTTGGTATCATCAGTAAATTTAGCCATGAATATATTATTCATAGGTTATCCCCTTGTGGGATCATTCAAGCCCGTAAAATTCTCACACACTAACTCTGACGAACCAATGTTATAAAAAACAATGCCTATAAAGAGGCAACTCCATGTTTCTAAGCAGAAGACCAAAAAGTCCTCATGACCGATAGAGTGGGAAGTCTACCACCTTAGGTCATAGACCCAAAGAAATGACTGACTAAATCACTATGGAAAACTAGGGAGCATAGAGCACCCACTAAAATTTTGTAAAGGCAAATCAAGCAGACGACTAACTAGTGGGAAGGACGGTTACGCCAACTGAAACTAGAGAAACTAACATGTGCAAGTGCAACTCGAACACGGAAGCAACCTATAGGTATACTTTGTGAAGCGCGATCCGAAATCCACCCTAGGTACCGTGGTATACCCCCGCAGTCACCTGTGTAAGTCCGTAAAATATAGGCAACTAAGTTGCCAACTCGCAGTCAGTCACCGGGCGAGTATAATCGACAGTCGGGAAGATTGTAATGAGAAGGATAACAAGTATGAAGCCCTTCAAGGGTGCTAAAAGAAATTGGTCCAGAAGAAAACTGAGGATATCAAATGGATTTGAGGTCCACGAAGCTCCATAGGCAAATGTGATCGGTATTGTTCCCGAGAAAGACCCTCAATATACAATCCCCACTACGTTTAGTCCAGCTTTGGAGGGGTTATCTCCTCTGCCTTTCCTCACGCGAACTCATGGTTAGAGGGGGGTCCCGACTAACTCTTATGACACTAGACTTAAATAAATCCCTAACTCATACTCCAATGTTTGATTTAAAGTGGCCTTGAAGAGTTTCCTCTTCACACCTAATTCAAGGCCCTAAAACCCTAAACTAGTTTGTGAACCCTACAAACAGAAAAGTCTAATGTATTTTAGATTAGGCGTTATTTTTAAGGCTTGATTTAATCACAAGGTATGGTAGTGAAACTAATGGTGTTATAAAGAGACAAATAAGGAGGAGAGAATGAAGTGTGCACATTCCGAGATACTGCGCGCAACAAACTTAAGTGTGTGCGATTTCGAGGCCAGAGAGCCTTTGTGTATACATTGTGTTTTATAGGCTGGTGAGCCAATTATTATAAGCTAGGAGGTTTATGTGTTGAATTAGGCCAGAGAGCCTAGATGCTAAAGGCCAATGAGCCTATTTTTGTATATGTCTTATCATTAATATAATACATCGTTGCGTTTAGACCGACCACGATAAAAGAGTATGGGGGACTAAACTCCACTAGTTAGGGAAAGGGGGCTAAAAGTTATTATTTGTATACAGTTCGAAAATCTTATGTGGCATAGCCCAATTGGATGCCAGGGATGCTACAATATGGTATCAGAGCTCCACTTTTCAACACTGAGCCTATATGGGCCGAGCAAGTTGAAATGACGTGAAATTTCATAAAGAATTGATTTCGAAGTGGCCAAATTTCAAGTTACAGATCATCCATAGTAAAAATTAGAAGCAATTGCGTGGAATTGGGTAAAATCCCCAATTTATGTTGTTAAATTCATGGGAAAATTGAGAAATTTGGCCAAGTGGTGAGATATTCTTAATTTAATATATGTTCTAGCAAATTCAGACCTAGAATTGGTCGAATTTGAAGTTATAGGGAAGCCATGACAGGTGGAGCGAGATTAGTTGATTAAAATTCTCAATTCGTGAATTGAGTTTGGGAAAAATTCATTCCAGGAATGTCAACCAACAACGATTTGTTGTTGCAAAGGTTGAATTGGTGTTATCGGGGTGAAATTAAACAAATTTTATAGTTGCAGAATGTCTATGGTGAAAATTGGGAAAACGTTTGGCAAAAGCCCCAATTTCTACAACGGAATTCACGAGGAATTGATGCGCATAAAAATGAATTTGCATAGGTGTGCGGACCAAAAATGCATGATGCGCAGTGAAAAGCTTGTGATGTGTGGAAAATAAGGGTGCATGGTTGTGCATGCTAAAATTTGGTGTTACAGAGTACAAATTGGGATGTGCAAAAAATATTGGTGCGTGGGTGTGCGCACTCAAATTTGGCGTTGCGTGGTGCAGGGTGGTATTGGGAAAAAAATATTGGTGCACGAGTGTGTGAAATTAAATTTGGCACTGCATGGTGCAGAGTGGTAATAGTAAAAAAATAACGGTGCGCGGGTGTGCGCACTTAAATTTGGCGCTACGCAGAGAAAAACTAGTGAAGCGTGCAAAAATAATAGTGTGTGGATGTGCGCACTAAATTTAGCACTGTTAGATGCAGATTGGGTGGCGCATGTGTAATATTGGCACGCGTGGTGTGCACAGTATTGGCAGAGCGCAGAGGAATTTTGTTGGTGCACATGCAATGTGGGTATGCAATGCATGCATGATAAATATTCATGTCGCATGACAATTTAATTAATGGTGTGCGTGGACTACTGGAGCGCGGTGGGAGCGTACTAAACTTTGACATGGTGCAACACGTAAAGTGGAATGCGTGCAGAATATTAGCATGTGACACAAAAATTGCGTGCAACAGGTATTAGTGCATGGCCCAAAATTGCGTGCGGTAGATATTGGCACGCAACACAAAAGTAGTGTGCACCGGATATTGGCACAGAAGAGAAGTGATCCACATTGGTTATAGGTGCATGGAGCATGCGCTACCTTATGGTGTTGTTGTGCAGGCTAAATATGGGTGTAAATTTTCAAATCTGTGTGTGCAAAGTCGTTTGGATGGTCTACAAGAGTGGAAAACCAGTGAATTTTCTGTGACATTTTATACTATTTGAAGGTCATCTTTTTGCAACACATTTTTGAGGCCCTAAACAACGCTTTTAGCTACTCAAAAACCCCGAGAACAGATTGTACCAATACACACTTTACCTTTGCAGCTTAAATGAAGAATCCTGGAGAGAGATTTCTAATGATGTAAACCATTTTTCAAACATAGCTCCTATGAGGAAGTTACATGGCAAACAATGGAGGGTAAATTTTAAGACCCAACTAACTTCGAAGGGCCATAACTTTCTGATCCGGAATCAGATTGAGGCACAGGAGCAGTCTATGGAAATTTATTGAACCACAAAAAACAATCCTAGAGATGAATTAAAATTTTGGGCATGTTAAAAATGTTTAATATGGCACAGAAGGTACCTGTAGCATTCCAAACCAAAAGAACTAATTGGCCTAGAACTTCAACAGACTGTAACTAGCAGCCCAGAACCCAGAAAGAGGTGAAACTTGGAAAGACTATCCAAAATATGTATATGAAGAACTCAATTGAGATCCTAATAAAAATCCAATGGAGTAGGTGCAAAAATTCTTAATTACAACGCAAATTTGCACCAAGTTGAAGTGTGAACAGAAAAAATAAAATTATTGGACAATTTTCAAATAACCATAACTTTTTTCTCAAGACTCGGAATTGAGCATGGAAGCGGGCATTGTAAAGGTATTGGATAGTAGAATATAATTATTCACCTAGAAAATTGATCCGGGCATTCAATTTTCAGGAAATTAGAGGAAAGAATTATGATGCATTATTGAACTCAAATGGTTCATATTTTCATGAAATTTTCGAAACAATTAGCCTAACAAAGTTTTGTTGGATGCACATTTTGCAGAGTTAACAACAACTAGAAAAGATCAAGATCAACATGAAGTTCAGAGGGATGGAAGATACACAAGGGGATTACAGTCAGGAAGATGAGATCAAAGGTATGGATGTCCATTTGGGCATTGAAGGAACAAACTCAAATGGACATGGAGAAGGAAAGGAAGAAAACATGAATATGGTAGATACCATTAAAATTTTTCAAAAGGATGTCCAAATCCATAAAATTGATAATGAAAGTCTTATGAAATCCAAGGAGAAGTAGGAGGACTTCAAAATGAAGTTAATGCAGAGCTTGAACAAAATAGAAAAGAAATTGGATAAGGAGAGTGGCTTAAAAAAATCAGGAAGTCACAGGTCTCATGATGAGAAAATAAGAACAAAAAGTGTTAGAAGACATCACCATCACTCCCCGAGGCATTCCAATAGGAGAGAAAACATAATCTCAAGTCCATCCCCTATCAGGAAGCATAAGAGGTTTGGGGTGGATGAGCTAGGAGGAGAAATGAACAAAATCAAACCTCCTACATTTGATGGTGAGCACAAGAAGGATGAAGATGCAGAGACGTGTCTATTGGGCATGAGAAAATATTTTCAATTGCATAATTATTATTCTCATGCAGAAGGAAGAATTTCCATCTATCAACTCAAGGGAAAGGCATCCATGCGGTTGGATCATCTTGTGTAGGTGCAACACATTAAAGAGAAAAATGTTACTTGGAAGGAATTCAAGAAGTATTTCAAAAAGAAATACTTGACTAAGAGATACTATGACAAGAAAATGAAAGAGTTGTTTGAACTAAAACTTGGGAGTATGACCATAGATGAATATGAAAGAAGGTTTTTAGAACTGCTAAAGAATCTTTCTTTCATCAAGGATGAGACAGTTAAGATTCATAAGTATTTGAGTGGATTTCCATCATTCATCGGTGACAAAATACAATTTGATGATCCCAAAACATTGGAGGAGACCATAAGGCGAGATAAATGCTTATATGATCAGCAAAAAACAAGGCCAACTTTCCAAGGGACAACTAATTTGTAGAGAACCCAGAATGATTGAGACAAGGGGGAAAAGGCCAAGACAACCACCTATTCAATGTTGGGGTTGTAAAGGAGATCATATGTATAGAGATTTTCCTCACATAGGTGAAAAAGTGAGGATTGTTCACAATGTACATCAAGTTGAAACAGTGGAGGGCATGGGAAGAAGTGTACCAAGAATCTATGCAGCCCTGGAAAACAAGCAAGCAGAGTATCAATCACATATGATTGAAGTGGAAGGTATGATCAACAACCAAACAATTGTCATTTTAATTGATTTAGTAGCTAGTCATGGTTATATAGATCTTAAGATGGTGGAAAGTTTGCATTTTCCAAGAAGCAAACATGAAAAATCTAGGTTGGTGCAGCTGGCTAGAGGAGCCAAAAGAAAAGCTAATGAGATGGTTAAGTCATGTCCTATGGACATGAATGGACTGAACACCAGGGAAGATTTGAACATCTTGCCTTTAGGTTCCTATGACTATCTAATTGGGATGGATTGGTTGGACCAACATCATGTTATCCTAGAATGTCATAACATGGCATTTACTTTCTTGGATGAGGAAGGGAACCTAAGGACAATGCAGAGAATTCCCATGGAAGTAACCATCATATAAATTTCAGCATTACAGTTGAAGAAAAGCTACATAAAAGGGTGTCAAATATTTGAAACACATATGGAAGAGACACCTAAAGATAAGGTGTCAAATATTGAAGATTATGTAGTCCTAAAAGAGTTTGAAGAGGTATTTAAAGAAATACCAGGATTACCCCCTAAACGAGACATTGATTTCTCCATAAATCTTATGTCTGGAGTAGCTCCAGTATCTAAGACTCCCTACAGGATGAGTACACAAGAATTGAAGGAGTTGCAGATGCAACTTGAAGAGCTCCTGAAGAAGGGGTATATACGCCCAAGTGTGTCACCTTGGGGTGCACCAGTTTTATTTGTGAAGAAGAAGGATGGAACATTGAGACTTTGCATTGACTTTAGGCAGTTGAACAAGGTAACTGTGAAGAATAAGTAACCTTTTCCAAGGATTGATGATCTCTTTGATCAACTAAAAGATGAAAAAATATTCTTCAAGATTGATGTTAGGTCAGGTTATCATCATGTAAGAATTAAAGAATAAGACATCAACAATACTACTTTCAGAACAAGGTATGGTCATTATGAGTTCACAATGGTGCCATTTGGGTTATCAAATGCACCAGATTTCTTCATGTGTTTAATGAATGGTATTTTCAGAGAATACTTAGATAAGTTTGTCATTGTATTTTTAGATGAAATTCTTATGTATTCTAAGTCGGAGGAAGAGCATGAAAAACACTTGAGGATGGTATTACAAGTATTAAGAGAGCATCAATTGTATGCCAAATTGAGCAAGTGCTCATTTTATCAAAAGAAAATTCATTATTTGGGGCATATCACTTCAGAGGAAGGTTTAACAGTGGATCCTGAGAAGATATAAGCCATTAGAGGATGGTCAGCGCCAAAGAACGTGAAAAAGGTCAAATCATTCATGGGTCTTGCGGGATACTATAAGATATTTATTGAAGTATTCTCAAAGATTGCACACCCAATCACTTCCTTGCAAAATAAGGGTGTGAAGTTTCAGTGGACATTGGATTGTGAAAAGAGTTTCCAACACTAGAAGCAATTATTAACCAATGCTTCGCTTTTAAGGATTGTAGATCCAAATGAAGACTTCATTGTATGCACAGATGCATGTAAAAAAGGACTTGGTGGAGTCCTCAGTCAAAATGGGTTTGGTGTATGTTATGAATAAAGGAAGTTGAAGGAGCATGAAAGGCACTATGCCACTCATGATTTGGAGTTGGCATCCATAGTGAATTCCTTGAGGAAGTGGAGGAACTACCTCACGCGGAAAAGGTTCGAGATGAGGATAGACCATAATGGTCTGAAATATTTATTTGATTAACCAACTCTAAATGCTAGGTAAAGAAGGTGGTTAGAATTTCTCAGTGAATATGACTTTGATATAAAACATATCAAAGGGAAAGAGAACAAGGTGGTTGATGCACTCAGTAGAAGAGTGCATGAGTTGTATGCTACAACCATTAGAATGTAACAATCAGATTTGAAAGACAAAATCTTGCAGGCTGCAAAATCAGATTTGAAATACAAGGAATTCGTGACAAAATTGCAACACGGTATTTTGCAGCAGGAAATTGAAGACTATAAGCTAGAAAATGATGAAATTCTCATATACGGGGGCATAATTTATGTACCAAATTCCCAGGAATTGAAAAATATGATATTGAGATAAATGCACAATGTACCTTATGTTGGGAACCCAGGTTATCAAAAAACTATTGCAGTTCAAGAGACAATATTATTGGCCAGGAATGAAGAAAGAAGTCGTTGATTTTATTGCCAAATTTTTGGAGTGTCAAAAGGTCAAGGCTGAGCATAGACACCCAGCTATTTTTCTACAGCCATTACCCATTCCTGAGTGGAAATGGGAAGTTGTAACAATGGATTTCATCACCAAATTGCCAGAACAAACACGCAGCATGATTCTATCATGGTAGTGGTGGATAAGCTTACTAAAGCTTCCCATTTTATTCCAGTAAATCTCACTCATAAGGTAACCAACATTGTTGATGTTTATATGAGAGAAATTGCTCGATTACATGGTATACCCAAGACAATTGTGTCTGAAAGAGATCCAAAATTTACATCAAATTTTTGGAAAGGATTATTTAATGGATTTGAAACAAATTTGAATTTTAGCATAGCTTATCATCCATAATCAGATTGAAAAATTGAGAGGGTGAAAATCAAGTGATTGAGGATATGTTGAGGATGTATGTGATGGATAAACCATCAAAATGGGAAGACTACCTACACTTAGTAGAGTTTGCTTATAACAATGGGTATGAAACATCCCTAAATATGAGCTCATTTGAGACACTTTATGGTAGAAGGAGAAACACACTGGTAAGCTAGGACAACCCAACAGGTAGAGCAGTGATTGGGCTAGAATTACGTAGGGAAATGGAAGTGAAAATGTTGAAAATAAAACAAAATTGAAAGACTGCCCAAGACATGAAGAAAATATATGTTGATAAGGGCATAACTCACAGGGAATTTAAAGTGGGTGACCATGTATTCTTGAGAGTAAAGGCCAACAGAAGTTTCCCGAAGTTGGGAAATTGTTCAAAGTTGGAATCTCGCTATTGTGGGCCATTTGAAATCCTAGAGAGGATTGGGCCAGTAGCATACATGATTGCCTTGCTTGCATCAATGTCTATTCATAATGTATTCCATGTAAAATTGATAAAAAAATATATACCTAATGCTAATCATGTCATTGATTGGAATGTGATTTAGGTGGAGCAAGAAGGAGCCTTTCAAGTGCACCTGGTGTGCATATTGGACTGGAATATCAAGCAGCTTAGGAATCGAGCCATAGAGCTAGTAAAAGTCCAATGGACCTGGTACGGTCCTGAAGATGCAACTTGGGAGCATGAGGATTCTATGCGGGCAAAATACCCGCATATTTTTGAGGATTTTTGAAAGGAAGTGGGGCAGCCAAAGACTGTTGAGCAGAGAAGGGGCACACTTCCTAGGGTGAGAAAGACATGTGGGGAATGAGGGGCTGTAGGATGTTAGTTTGAGTTGGCACCTGTGACAGAGTCTTTCCTGTTTTCTGAGATACATCAGCCTAGTTAGGAATCCCTTTACCCGGGTGGAGTTTAGTCCCAACTCGGGGGTGACCCATTGCTGAGAGTTTTGAGCAGTGTGGTCTAAGGTTGGGAGGAATGTGGAAGGTCTGCATGTAGTTGGTGATATTTTTACCAAGATAAGTGTTAATTGTGTGCTAAATTACATGTTGCATTATTATGTATGAGTTTATTTTTATGGGTTTTTCCTATGTGTGTTGCATGCGTATTTTTATTAGAATTATGTATGAATTTGTGCATTTGCAGAATGTATTTGTCTTTTTTAGGTTATATATATAAAGTTCCGCAAGAATTTCTATGTGTATATGTTTTAATTTTTTACACAGTTCGAAAATGTTATGTGGCATAGCCCAGTTGGATGTTGTGGGTGCTACAACTTGTGATTAGCCAATTAACTGATGACTGCATGGCCAGTTAAATAGGACTAAGTCGTAGTTCACTCCTTTGTATGTTAGTGTGTGTTCACATCTCTCTAGATCACTACTATGGAGCATTATTTTAGGCATGTAGTGTATATCATGTGTATTTTTCCATTCTCTCATTTGGCTGATACAATTATTTATTCTTTCTCTCCATCTCTCTCTCTCTCTCTCTCTCTCTCTCTCTCTCTCTCTCTCTCTCTCTCTCTTAAATTTGGAAGCTTTGTGTGAATCGTTACTAGCTAGATTATTTGTGCAGGTTTCAATCAAACTCTATATAGTATCAAAGCCCACAAGTTGCTAGGAAGAGGGTGCACAAGAAATAATTTGCAGCTACAAAATATTGAAGCAGTAAGAAAGAATGGAATTTTCACCATCAGACCTTCTTACACCATACAATTACTTCAATTAGAAGTTGATCATCCTTATTTTTCTTAGAGGAAGAGGCTTATATCGAATAACCATGGAAACAAAAACTGAACTCACATCAGCAATCGAGAAATAAAAATACTTCAATCTCATGAATGAGGCCTATGGTCTCATTTGCATGTCCATCTCTCCCACATTATTGTTTCATATTGAATCTTCCACTACTCCAAACAAGGTTTGGAAAACTCTGGAAGGTCTTTTTGGAAAACAAGATGAGATGTGTGGCCACATGCTCGAGATTGAGTTAAATTCTTTAGATCCAAGTAGTTTTGAGAATATCCAAGACTTGTTCACGAAGTTCAAATCCTTACTAATTCAATTAAAAGGATATGAGATCGATAAATGAAAGAAAGAAAACAATTGATTCTTTCTATTCTAACAAAGTTGGGTCTGGAATATGTCATCTTGGTCTCCACATTTCATACAATAAGGATTACATCAGGTGCAGCCCAGACAATGCCCACATTGGACGTAATCATTGAGTCCCTGGCACATGAGAAAGATAAGCTCATCAAAATGGGCTCAATCAAGAGCTCCAAAGTTCATGCACTTTCTTTGCATGAGAGAATCAATTCCAACTTGAAATCCAAATAGAAAGGAAAGGGAAAGAAGGATGCAGATCCAAGAAAGGGAGGCAAATTCAAACTTTCTGATGACTCTTCCAACTCAAAAGAAGGAAAGGGAAATCAAGGGAATAAAAAGTGTAGTTATTGAAATGGTGGTTACCATATTGAATCTGCATGCATGAAGAAAACCATAGACCTCATGGCGCAGACACTCCAGCAGAAAAATCTTGGGGACTGCATTCCCGAGAATGCCAAGAAGAAGTCAAGAGACATAGCACCAAAAAAATGAGGTAATGCACATTCTTTAATTGAAATTAATTATTTTCCCAATGCATGGATTATCAATTCAAGTGCATCTCACCACATGGTAGCCAAAAAATATGTCCTTTTATCTTTAACTGCATGCACAGGTCCTCCCATTCACATGGGTGATGATTCCCTAGTAGAAGTCACTGGGAAAGGGAGAGTAGATCTCCAAAATGGAAGTTTTGCGAATGTCTTACATGTTATGAAATTCTCTATAAATATACTCTCTGTCTACCAAATAAAACATACAAGCATACGGAAAAGGGTGGAATTCACACTAGATTTTGTGACCATATATAACATGCAAGACAACTTCAAGATTGTTGTTGGTGAGGTAAATCACCAGTCTAGATTGTACACATTTTCTAAACTTATTGCTAAATATGATTCCACGTTGCTACTAACTCATGCCAATGAAAATACTAGCCATTGGCACAAATGATTTGGTCACTTAAATTTCAGGTACATGCAACAACTCAACAAACAAGGAATGGTCAAAGGATTTTCAGACATAAATTGTTATGAAGGAGTTTTTCAAGGATGTGTTCTTGGAAAACATTCATAAGAGAAATTTGATAAAGGGAAGGCTTAGAGGGCCTCCTCTCCCTTGGATCTTGTTCACAACGAACTCAAGGTCCTTTGCCTCGTCCTTCCAGCAGTAAGGAAAAATATGTTTTGACATTTATTGATGATTACTCAAGGCACACTTGGGTATATTTTCTCAGGAAAAAATATGAACTATTTGGGCATCTCAAGGATTTCAATGTGCATGCAGAAAAGTAGTCGAAGAATATGATCAATATCCTCCACATAGATAATGGGGGGGGTATGTAAACAAGATGTACATCATCTTTGTGATGAGGTAGGTATATTGTTACATTATATAGTTCCATACACTCTTCAGCAGAATGAGGTAGCTGAGAAGAAGAACCAATCTCTCAAAGAGATGACCAATTGCAAGTTGCATGCAAGGTCCCGTCCCTCCAAAATTTGGGTTGAAGCATTCAACTGTGCTACTTATATACTGAACATATCTCCTCACAAATCTATGAAGGACATGACACCTTTTGAAGCTTGGAGCCGTATCAAACCAGAAGTCACCCACTTTCGAATCTTTGGATCACACGCATGGGCCCATGTACCTTCAAAAAAGAGGAAGACGTTGGATCCTCAAAGAAAAAAATGCATCATTGTGAGTTATCACACAGGTGTGAAGGGATACATATTGATAGATCCTTCAACAAACAAGTTAATCATTGAAAGGAATGCCCAGTTTGAAGAAATTCCCATGCATGCGCCTCAGGAGCCACATGAAAAGACTTATGTACTTCCTCTTCTACCAGAAATATGAGATGATGCATCCTCCCATTCAGATCAAATTTTAGATCTTATTTCCGAATCATATTCATAATATGATGAGCATGCATGTGAAGATTCATATTAAAGATCCAAATGGGAACATTCCACCCTATAGGAAACAAGCGATGGTATCCAACGAATTTGAGGAGGATGAGATCCCAATTTGAGGAGGCACCACATGAACTTACAACTACAAAACCAATAATGCACATGCATCTCTACATGGTTCTAGCTTCTGACCCTTAGACCTATATAGAGGCTGAAGGGAATATCTTCTGGGAAGCGATTTTGACCAAGGAGTACAACTCCCTCATCGAGAACCAGACTTGGGACTTGGTTTCACTTCCATCAGATAGAAATCTTGTCAAATGAAAATGGTTCTATAGGACCAAGAAAGAAACAAATGGACATGTGAGAAGATACAAGGTAAGATTGGTTTCCAAAGGATTTCAACAAGTCCACATGATTGATTATGATGAGATATTCTCTCTACTAGCAAAGATGGACTCCATCCGGTTGGCCCCCTCCATTACAACAACCAGGGGGTAGGAATTTCACCAGATGGACATGAAGAACTCCTTTCTTGATGGTGATCTCTCAGAAGAGATCTACATGGAGAAACATCAAGGGTACGTACATAACTCCTCTCTAGTTTGTCGACTCAAAAAGTCACTCTATGGCCTCAAACAGGATCCTAGAGAATGGTATGCTAAAATGGACTTGTACTTATTGTCTCACTCTTTCATTAGATGTAAATCGAATCCCAATGTTTATGTGCTGAGAAATTCTAACTCTCTATTGATCTTAGTGCTATATGTAGATGATCTATTGATCACAAGTAGTTCGGCCTCAAAAATTGTTGCGGTCAAAGACATTTTGCATGATAGGTTTTCTATGACCAACATGAGTCCACTTCACTTTTTTCTTGGTATTGAAATCAGCCATGATGCTTCTGGAATCAAGTTTTCTCATACAAAGTGTGCCAAGGATATATTAGTCATATTCAACATGACCAACTACAAGCCTGCATCCATGTTGATGTGTTTTTTTGACACCCATAAACTAGGTGATTGGGGTGAATATTTGAACCTATGTCTCTTTCAAATGGAGACCAAATTTTTTAAAATTTGAAAGTTCCAAATAACTTTCACCTATTCATCATGAAGACCCAACAAGTTTTAAGAATTCATAATCAGTGTTGCAATTCATCTTCAAGCAAGGCCAATAGGGATGGTTTTTATTTTGAGCAAAATAGAAGAAAATAAAAAGGAAATTTATTGTATTCATCTTCTCACTGAATATCCCTATGTCTCAGCTTCATCCAACATTTTACGGAATCTAAAATAGAGGTCATATGCCCAAGATATGCCAATTTCCTCTCACATTCTGCAATACCCCCAACACTTAATCATTTGCCTTACTCTGCTTACTCTTTTCCCTACTCTCCACATTCCTTTACTTATTCATTTTTCATTTTCCTTACTCTCCACACTTCGTACTTAGTCATTTTCACTTATGCTAAATGACCTCACTCCTCTCAATACTTCTGCCCCATACTTAGTCATTTCCCTTATTATTCACACTCCATACTTAGTCATTTTCACTACTCTTGATACTCCATACTTAGTCATTTTGCATGAATACAAATGAAATAGTCCATCCCTAATCTCCACCTTCCACTCCTAACCCTCAATTTGCACCTTCATTTTACTGAGTTTTACACTTAGTTTATTTATTGAATTTTTGAATGCGGGGGTAATTTTTCTCTGAGTTTTAAACTTAGTTTATTTCTTGAATTTTTGAATTTAGGATCCCTTATTTTTCGATGTTATTATTTCCTGAAATTACTTATTATATTCTTAAGTTTTATTCCCCTCCCCCCTCCTTTGGCATATTGGGACGCGTGGCAGTGAAGTGGACCTACCACATTGGGACACATAGAATTGAAGTGGACCTACACCCGGGTGACACTGGATGGTATGGGTTGGACAGAGATGACTCAACAGTGACTTGGTATGATGACTGGGCAATGAGGTGGCAACCAAAATCTATACTATGCACAAGCTAAACAATGTTCCATAATTATCTCTATTTCACACACAAATATTATGGGGATGCATTTTGCTTATAAATATGATATGAGAATTGTTCCCCAATGCATGTGGGATAAATAGGGAGGATTTTTTAAAGAACGAGCTCAAAATTCACGTGGATAGATCAACAATTGTTGAGTCTCTATCTTCCGAAGGCGATAACTTTTAAACTTGATGTCCAAATTGAGAAAATGAGAGCTTGTTGGAAATCTAGAGACATGAAGAAATATTTGGAATTGGTTTCCATGGATGGAATCATAACTATCATTCCATAAAAAATAAATTATAGTCGAGACTATTTTCTAGCTTGGCAACTAATTATTTTTGGAAAATTGTTTATTAAAAGAAATTTTTGAGCTTCTAAAGTGAGTCCCAATTGATGACACATATATCTAAGTTAAAATTTACAAAGGGAAAAATAAAACCCTAAACCTAACCCTAAATAAGCTTCAAGAAGATGAAGATAAGATTATAAAAGAGAAAAAGAATAATATTCAAGAGGTTGGTAGTTAGGAATTTTTGCAGCAGTGGAGAGTTTGCAAGAAGCAAGTTTTTCCTTTCCATGATTTTGTAAATTAGCCTACTAAAATTTATACCTCGTATTTATTTTTGTTTGATTCTTTCGATCAATTTCTTCATGTATGTTTGGAAACAAGAATATCTGATTTTGATAAGCTCTTTCTCTAAATTCTTCTAGTCATTTTTCATGATATTTTAGGTCTAGAGAAGCAAAATCCCTACTTGTAAAAAGACAAATGCAGTTTAATTTAATTTATCTAATTTTCATTTAGATCTTGTTGAGATTTTTTCATCCATCTTGTTCCAGACATTGTTAAACTTGTTACATTTGGGATATTAATATTAAGTTCCCCCTCAAATAATTATTCAAGTGCCATGTTATTTTTATGAATTTGTGTGGTGATGTATCAATGGATTCTTGAGGAGATGATGCTTTCCAAACTCATTTGATATTAACACAAAATTCCTGTAAAGTTCTTTGATGACCTGTCCATTTTAATTTTCTTTAATGTTGCAAAGTCATAGTTGATTCCAGATTCACATTGTTTTAGAATGAATGAAGAATATATGTTGAAAGAATACTCCAAACCTTGTATATAAAAATATCCACGGACATATTTATTTCTTCTTCTTGAATGAGATAATGTGCTTGACAAGTACATATGTATATAATAGTTTGTACATTTGTACATAAGAGTTTGTGTATTCGTATATAAGAGTTTTTTTGGAAGATTTATCAAGGTTTTCTATCGCATGCATCTAATTTCAGAAGAAGAATATTTCGTATATCAAGAAAGAGGAGTACCACCTCTATAAAAATGAGGAGAGTCTTTCTTGGTCACCACAAGATTTTATCTCAATGTTGGTCATTTTCCCTTGACTGAAAAAGTGATCAACATTTTTGGTGACCATACTGGGGAACAATTTATTTTCAAGAAATATGATACTCTTTAGGATCATATATTATTGATAAACTAGAATATGTCTAGTTCAATCCTTGGAAATAGATTTGGCATATTTCTAGCTTAATGGTTTAAGATGAACTAGGTTATTGAAAACCTCGTTCAAGGAGCATCAAATGGCCTTGAAGACATGTTACTGAAGATTCAGGCACAAGTCGGTTATGCCAATTTTTGGAGAATCAAAGAACCATCCAAGATTCGGGAGGATGAGCTCCTTGGAAATTCCATTATTAAAACTCTAAATTTTGAAGAAAAAATCCCTCGTGACTCTTCTTTAAAGATTCCAGAATTTCAAGAAGGTCTATATGACGACTCAACTGAAGAGTTTCTTCTATGTTGTGATGATATTTTTCCTTCCCCACAAATCCAAAAAACATTTGTTCAAGTTACAATAAAAGGAGAAGGTACCCAAAGAAAGAAACGGTTGCACAAAGGTCCCCTCAATTTGCAAGGAGATTTTCATCCCTTGCCAAATATTTCCATGGACAAGTTTTCCATGTTCTTTAGAAATACTTTAGAGGATGCAAAAAAGCATTTAGTTAAGTTTGATAGTGTTTGTGATATTTACAATGTGGTTGAAGATGATGTTGCTTGTTGATTCTTTGTCTTAAATCTAAAAAGAAATGCTTTTGATTGGTTTTATTCATTGTTTCCGAGAACCATCACTAGTTGGGATGTATTAGAAAAATTATTTGTTGAGAAATATTTCCCAAGGAAAGATCCATATTCTCTTTTCTTGAAGTTAGTTGAAATATGGAATGACTAACAAAGAGATAATCAAAGATTTCACTTTCATATTTATGAAAGTCATTCATGAGATCCCTCAAGAAATCTTTCTAAATGATGTCATAATTTTTAGATGCTATGAAAATATGTTCCCATGAATATGAGATTTTTATTGATATAAGAAGGAAAATGAAACTAGAAAGATTTGATGCAACAAGCTTAATTCATTGAAGAAAATATTCATGAAAGTGGTTCTAATCTCTTAAACTTTCCAATAATGTTCCAAGATAATGGAGGAAAGGATTTAGAAGAGAAATATGATGAAATATGCGAAATTTGTTTTACATAAAATTATGTTCCTGAAGCTGAAATGAGAACCCTAATGTCTCAATTCAAGAAGAATATTATCTGCCACATGCTCAGTGGGAGGAAAATTTTGACCTCTCATATGCTCAATTTGAGAGATCAACATGAGTTTAAGGATGGATTTGAAGGACCTCCACTAGATTCACATGAAGATTTCATTCAATATGGTCATATTGAAAATATTTCAATAGGTTATTAATGGCCATAGTAAGTTTATACAAAGACGAAAGAGGAATGTCAGCGATCAACAAAAGTGATGATAAAATTTATCACTTTACATAAAAATTTCAAGTTGTTGATTGCTCGTCTAGAGTAGAGTTTAATGAAGAATAGATCTTCCAAGAATCAAAATAAAAAAAGGAATTTGAAACAAAAAGTTCCATGGGTGGTATATTTTATTGTTGAAGACAATGAGATAATTTGTGAACAATAAAAGAAATCCCTACAATTCTCCAGAAATGTTCAACAACAATTTATTCTTGTAGCCTCACCATGGAAACATGGTCATTGTATGATGGGATAATGCCTCCAGAACATGGTCAATGAAACAACAGTCTCAATCAGGGGTGGGAGTAATCATATGAATTGGTTATGTACATGGTTACATTGGAAGTATGTTGTCTCACTTATGCACATCCTGCATAATACTAGGGGGTTGGTGACCCAAGGTTCATACAGATTTGACCAACAAAACCCCAAGGTGTCAGCATGTCAATATTCATTCAAGGATCTAATAAGGTCTCAGCCGAGATGCCATGAGAATCACAGAGACCATCTGGTCTTGTGTTAGAGATGAAGGGATAAAGAAACCAAGTAAGCCACTCAAGCCAACATCCATACATTCAATCATACTCCATTAGAAAACTAACAGCATAAACCATTAGCACAATCATCCATTACACTCAGAATAAACACATTAGGTGACAAAGAGAATTGGAACTTTATATTATCTTCATTAAACAATAGAATGCATGCATCAACATCCACATTGCAAAGAGAATCACACTTTGCGATCTGATCCATTCTACAACTCATGCACTACAATGTGCTTATGCATTCTCTATTCAAACTCTACCCTCTACTGGACTGACTTGATTACAAACACTAAATAGGACGTTTCCAGATTCTTACAAAACTATTACAAAAAATCAAAACAAGACTCATGCAAAACTCAAACTACCTTTCTACAAACCTCATACTAACTCTTTTCTTTTCTTAATTCTATTTTCCTTCTTTTCTATGCTCTGATGCTCTATCCCTTTCTTCTCTACTCCACTCGATCTAGTGATATATATTTACGCACGCTTCTGTCATTTACATGCAACCCACTTAACCTCATTGGAGGGCAGAAACCCTAATGAACTTGCCAAATCATCCATCATCTTCTCCATGATATCTCATGTTGTTTGGGTTCATTATTTGGGAATATTCTTGAATATATTCTTTTGACTTGGCATGCATGCAGTATATTTCCGATCTTCAATGCACAATATAGAACTTTGATTGGCGAGCATTATTTATTCCAACCATCACATCGTTATTGATGTGCGTGCAAAACTAGTGTGCGTGCATGACTAATCTATGTGCACATGCAACCTACCCCAAAATTTAGGTGCCAACAGGCCCCCAACATTATTATTTGGCTCGTCCTTGAGCCAATGGATTTTTTCATGGTGTGACAAAGACAATGGATGGAACTATCCTCAACAGCTCCTGGAGAAACTCCTTAAATTTGTTGGTACTGAGAGGGGGGTGAATCAGTATCAAGTACAATTTTAACACTTTCAAAATGTCAATCAGATTTCTTGTTACAACTTTTACTTCAAACAGATTATGTATCTAATATATATCCAATGAGCAATGACGAATATCCAATGATCAATAAAGAGTACTAGACGAGTTACACCATACACCATGCACAATAAACTTATGTGAAGCAATCATGAATTATTGTTCAAAAGAAGTAATGACTTCCCAGGGAAGCTACAACTTCCAAGTTCAAGGGAGGGATAAACCTCCAAGGGAAGATACAATCCTCGTAGATAAAGAGGGGGTTAAACCCTCTATCCTTGCCCCTTCCTTCCACCTAATAATATACAAAATATAATAATATTTACATCACCATATCATTTATGATATCATCACAAGAACATAACCATACTCAAAAAAATGAACCAGATGCCAAGATGTGCCTTCCTTTAGAAATTTCTCAATCCTTTTCTTATGTACGCTACCTGTTATACTATCATACCGCGTACATGTAGTCTACCTATTATACTATTAGCCCACTTTGTATGCTACCTATTATACTTATAGCCCATGTACGCCTTAGAAAACTATGGTTTCTATGATTCTGAAACTTTCAAGCCTTCCATACTTTGCCACCTTAGACTTGCTCCACGCCGAACTCTACACATACTCCTAGCACAAGTGTAGACCCACTTATGCTAGCTCCGTCACACTTACTTGGATGATAAAATGATATGTCTTCAATGTGTATTTATACTTGTTGTGACACTTCCTTTTGACATTAGGGCCGACCTATCACTTTCTCATTTTGTAATTCTTTTCTTTAATTATCTTCAGAGACGACCTGTAAATTCACATGCTCATCTTCAAAAAATAATTTCTCCTTAACTGTGAGGATCCATGTGATGCGCCACCTACCACCGGAAACAACATGATGTATACTATCCATCCATGGGTGTTGTTTCTGTATGTGCATTGTCCTTCATTTCCAAATACCTTCATCAATATTGGGGTCCAAAACCAATGACTAGGGTTGACATCAATGACAACAACCAATATTCCAAAAACATTGGCTATCAGTTTCATCCAAAGTGACATGCAACTGCTGAGTGAGATGCATCACTTGATTTGTGTCAAAACTTGTAACTTGTGGAGCCTAAAGGTTAATGAGATCCATTTTCTCTAGCATAGTGGCAGGAACGACCTGTGTTGTTGTAAGCAGTGTGTAGAAGATTTGGGCCTTATTAGATGCTTAATTAGCTATCCTAGAGACAACTTGTTGTTCCACTTGAGTGACAATGATTTCTAGTGTCTTGTTGGCAATGATTGTCATTGTGGCTTGGTGCTCTCCTAGGGGTAAGGAAGTCAGGTTGATATTTTGTTGGGATACATATGTTTCTATAACTCAGATTCATTCATCAATGGTGTTGATCTCTAAGGGATTCTGGAGGTGATTCCAGAGTATAAAGTTATATTCAACTAGTCCTAAAAAATATTTTTGCCATTCCTGGCCATTTTGGAGGGATTCCTTGGCCACTGCAATATTTTGTTACAATTCAGTATATTTCAATGTAGACCACTGGATCCGTGTGTGAATCTCGAGGTCCCGTGACTCCATTTCCTGAAGGAACTCTCTGACTACTTGAATTTTTGTAGGCGCATGTAGATCAGGTTGTTCATTCCCTAACGGGCGTACTCATGAGTACACCTTGTTGATGACATCAAGGATTTCTACGTGACTCGCCAGGATTTCCTTGTACTGTACTTTGGTGTATGCATGCATGGATACTTTGGAAATATGAAGAGCTTGAAGATCTTGTCGTGCAACCTATACTTTCTGGCATGCAATCACTTCCTAATGATGTCAGGCCTGGGTATCCTTATGGGTTGTTATTTCTTATTCACATTGTTGTCGTAGTTGTTGATTTGCCTGATTGAGAGTTTGATTCCTATCGTTGAGTTTAGCTATGATGGCAGACCCAAAATTTTGTAGGTCCTTGGTAGGTACCTATGCCAAGTCAAGTTTGGCCTTGGTCGAGTCGAAAGGGACAACCACCAAGAGGCTAACCTGGAACACCCTTTTCTAGATTGTGTCGCTAACTTCCTCTGACTTTGGTTCCTACAAAGGAGAAATAGAAGGCAATGGGAGGGACAATTAATGACAGAGGGAATTGAATTTCCCTACAACAACTTTTTCGAAATCTTGTTTCCTGTTAGCTAGGTCAAAATCTCTTTAACCAACTTGGAAAGGGTGGTCACTTTTTGGCCTGTTTATAAAACTAGAGTATCGACCTCTAGTCGTTTATTTATGGTCATGTGTTGACATTTTCCAGGAACTTGCCCATGGAAGATATTTTGTTATGCAGAAAGCTCCAAGATCTCTTCCTCAATTCAAGCGGTTTCTGGCTGGGGCAAGGGAATACGCTCTTCATTTGTGCTAAGGTCCAAATTAATGGGATTTGGCTCCTATGTATTTGAGGGTTGCTTATGATTCCTCCTCAATCTGAATTTTCTCGTATGAAGTGGTGGCCTTGTGTGCTTGAGATCCCAAGGCAATTTCTTTCTATCAGGTTGCAAATGTGGCTCATTTCTTCCTAGGCCATAAAATTTAGGGATGCCCTCTTGAATTTTATCCTAGGCCTATAAGGCGATAGTCATAGGGTTTCAAATTCTCATATTCTTGGCTATCCAATCCATGGTGTTCCTTGACTCCATTACCCAAAGTGAAAACGACATTAGTTGTTGGTTTACAACTGTTTTCACTCTCATACAAACTCTCTCCCTTAGAAAGAAACTTAATCATTAGACACTTATCCTCACTCACTCACTAAATCTAACCCAATGCTTGGAAAACATAGATATTTTATTGATGTTGTTATAAAAGGTTTGTTACAACCATTAGGAAATTAATAATTCTTGATAACTTACTTAATACTTGGGGAAAATCAGCTCAGAATTGTTGTTTGATGATTGGATATTGATCTACTTGTTGAGGGATAAATTCTAGAATATAATTGTTACTTTTCCTGGGCTAATTTCTTATTGTTGTTGCAAAATAATTATTGTTGATATACATTGGTTTATTTTTGCAATTTTATAACAACAATTGGTTTTACTTGATATCTAACATCTAGAGGTGATTGGTAGGTGATATAACTTGGTAATTGATTATTATATGCACTAGAAAGTTTGTTCTTTCGCATAGGTTGACCAATTACTTCATATAACTAATTCCAACCTCTCCACCTTTCTATATCTAGCTTATCTCATTGAGTGATAAGAGAGGGGGCAATAGACTTTCCTTTAGCTTTCTATAGGATCCCTTGAGGTCACTAGGGAAGCCTCCCTTGTGTTGGATTCCTTTCCTTCACTAAAATGAGGGAAGTAATTGCCTAGGTGACAGTGACAAGTATTTATAGTCATCTCACAAGATTGGTATCTTGTGGAGGGATTTGCACAAGTAAAAATCTCGTGACAACATTTTGGCATCATCGTCGGGGACAATTATTTCTATGACATCCCTTTGGTAAGCTTACCAAAAATCATTTCCTAATGACCCACTAAGGGAAGAATCCCTTTCTTTACCTTTTGATGATCCTCCGCTAGAAAGATCATTTTGCGACTCCAGTAAGCTCATGTGTCGAGAGCACTAACCAAAGGCCTAATAGGAGGTTTGTTAATACTACCAAGGCCTATAGAAGAAAGCTTCCCCACAATTCTACTATAGTCAAATCCTTATTTAGTGGAAGACTTCCTTTATCTCCAATGGATCAAAAGCCATGGGTAGCCAACGTTTTCAATCCTTTAGACATGTATGAAATCCCAAGATACCCTCATAACATGCCTCCAAAGTTTGAAAAAGGGTTTCCTAAATTCTCTGGTAATGATGTTACTATTGTTGAAGAATACCTAAAATCGCCTTGTTTCCAAACTCATCCTCTTAATGACAAAGATGAAGATATAGTCATGAGACTCTTTTTTGGTACTCTTGTTGAAGATGGTAGGATATGGTACAATAGTCTCCCTGATAAGGGTGCCACAACTTGGGAGGTTTTTCACAAAGTCTTCATGAAAAGATGGGGCACTAAGTGTGACATGTTGTTGTTGCAACTTAGTGACATTAGGGGAATTTGGAGGTATAAAATGGGCCTCCTAAGAGATATAATAAAATATTATGAGTTGGTCATTTTGTGGGGGAGGTATATCTACAACTCACTTTTTGCATTACAATCGATGTAACTATAGTTAAGTTAAATTGAAAAATAATCTATAAATAAAATTAATAAAAAAAAACTTTAATTTATATAACTAAAAGGAAAATAAACAATTAATACATATGTACTTTATCCTTGAATAACTTAAAATAAAATAAAAATTCATGAATTTTTAATTACATAATATATTAGTTGAAATCTAAATCATATATTAATATAATTAATATAAAATATAAAAACCAAATATATAATATATTGTATAATATGGTATACATAATATAATATATTATGTATTAGTTTTATATTACATGTGGAGTTGATTTGGTTTATAATATTAAACGGAAATAGTATAATATAACCTAACAATTATGCAAGAATGAGATAATATAATATACATTATGTAGAATCTATCAACCTACATGAAATCATATATACGCAATACATAATATATTATAACATACGTAATACATGGAGGTGAGTTGAGTTATATTTAAAATTAAAAAAAAAAAAAATTTAATACATAATATATAATATAACATTAATATGTAATATATGAAATAATATTAAAATACATGTCTATATTAAAATACATAGACATGGACGTGAATTGATTTATATTTAAAATTCAAAAAATATATATTGACGTGAATTGGGTTGGTACTTATATTATAGTGTGATATATTATATGATAT
>JZKD02S1609582.1:337378-350246 GCA_000966675.3 Picea glauca | reverse complement strand
TTTATTGCTTCTTTCCTCAGACTAACTGCTGAGACCCACGTCCAACCTGCACTCTCCTGCATGGTTCGAATAACCTAATTCATTCTGGCAACCCGAGCACAAAAGTTCAACTGTCTAGCCCCCTCTACGCACTCTACGCGGAGGAATTCGACTGCACTCTATGCAGAAATCTCCTAGCTCAAACAGAGAAACAATTGAAACTCATTCTCTCAGGTTTCTAACCTGATATGCAATCACATAAGCAACATATAGAAGATAAGCATAAAAAGAAGCAAGCATGCAACAGCATAATACCAACAACACAAAGAGACTAAACACATCCATGTAATTGAATAAAAGATTTCCTATTAATTCAATGCCTGTACATGGAGTTTCTTCACAAGCTCTCTGCTCTGCTCTTCTTTCTCTTCTAATGATGAATAATCCAGAATAATCCTACAATGATACAAAGGAGGGTGCCTATATTCTGTTTTCCCTCTTCAAAACAAAACTGTCTAATCTTCAGCTAATTTCTATCTAACAGCATTAATAGTATTAAATGCCTCCTTATCTACATTACAATACAAGTGCGCTCAGCTTTGAATGCTCCCAGTTAAATGACTACGCAACAATCTTTCTAAAGTGTTTCAAAACTACATGTGCTGGTGCTGTCCAGATGTTTCCTCTTCGCTCCACGCGCCCGCTCGCTTGGTAGGTGAGCGATGCTCCTGCATCATACTCCTCGGCTCAAAAGATTTCATGGGCTCTGTCCATGAGCTCCCGCACAGTCTGCCCACGTTTTTATATCTCTGCCTCTGTTTCCCAGCTAGCATCCTCCACTGGGTGCTCTTTCCACTTCACTAGGTATTCAAAATATTGTTTCCTCCTGGTCTTCTTTCCTACTCTCTTGTCTAGTATGCACTCCATCTCAGGTTTCTGTGCAACTGGAAATTGCTTCTGCCACTGGACCACTGGTTCCTCGGTTCCAATGTCTGCTGTATCAGTCTGGTATGGGTATAAGTCTGAAATATTGAAAATCGGAGATATCCCGATGCCCTCTGGCAACTCAAGCTCATATGCATTCTCCCCGAATTTCTTCAGGACTTTGCATGGCCCAATTTTCTTCATCTTGAGCTTGTTGTATGTTCCCCTTGGGAACCTTTCCTTCCTCAGGTGTGCCAGAACCATGTCTCCAACCCCAAACCGAAGCTGTATTTTTCTTTGATCGGCTCTGCGCTTATATTCTTGGTTCGCCTTCTGCAGTCGCTGTTTCACCTCTGTGTGAAGTTCCTGCATTGCTTCAGCGAATTCCTCAGCCCTCGCGCTGCTAGTTTCAGCCTGTTCTGGCTCCCTGAGCTCAGACACTCCCCTTGGCTGTGTCCCATACAAAATCTGAAATGGGCTCTTACCTGTACTCCGATTCACCGAATCGTTGTACGCAAATTCTACCTGTGGTAAGATTTTATCCCAACTGGTGTGATGCTCCGTCACCAGGCTTCTCAACAGATCCCCTAAGCTCCTGTTGACCACTTCGGTCTGCCCATCTGTCTGTGGATGGTAAGCAGAAATGAATGCTAAGTCAGTCCCCAGATTCTTCCATAGCGTCCTCCAAAAATGACCTATGAACTTGGTATCCCGATCCGAGACTATGCTTCTCGGTAATCCATGAAATCTTACAATCTCTTTGAAAAATAAATTGGCGATGTGGGTTGCATCGCTAGTCTTATGACACGGGATGAAATGTGCCATCTTTGAAAACCTGTCCACCACAACAAAGATGGAATCAAATCCTCGCTGTGTTCTCGGTAAACCTAACACAAAGTCCATGCTAATGGCTTCCCATGGCCTTCCGGGTATAGGCAATGGCTGATATAATCCGGTGTTCTGTTTTCGGCCCTTTGCATGTTGACATATTCTACACCTGTCAAAAAATCTTTTAACATCTGCCCGCATGCCCGGCCAATAGTATGATTCGCTCAGCTTGGCGAATGTTTTGTCATGTCCGAAATGACCTGCTAAGCCTCCACTGTGCTTTTCCTTCACCAAATTCTCTCTCATAGAGCAATCTGGAATGCACAATTGATTGCCCCGAAACAACAATCCATCATGAATCAGGTAGTCTATCCACGGACTCCTATCTCTGAGAACTGGGTTCTTGGCTGCCTCGTATGCCTCGCCAAAATCTACGTCACCTGCATACATATCCTTCAAATTTTCAAAACCTAAAGTCTTGACCCTGAATTCCTGCACCAATAAACACTTTCTGCTCAAGGCTTCAGCTACCTTGTTCGCAGTCCCCGAAATGTGCTTTATGACAAATGTAAAATTCTGCATATATTCCACCCACTTCGCATTCTTCTGGTTCAGCTTCTCTTGCTGACTCACGAACTGTAACGCATGATTATCACTGTACAGGACAAATTCCTTGGGTATGAGATAACGCCTCCACTTTTTCAATGCCTGGATAATGGCATAGAATTCTTTATCATATGTGGAGTACTTCAGTTTTTCATCATCCAGCTTCTCGCTGTAGTATGCAACAGGTCGGTCATCCTGACTTAAGACCCCTCCAACAGCATACCCACTAGCATCACACTTCACCTGGAAGGTCTTCCGAAAATCAGGCAGCATTAACACTGGCTGCTCGGTTATCTTTCACTTCAACAGATTGAAGCTCCTTTCAGCCTCGACCGTCCAATGGAAAACTTTATGGTGCTTCTTTACAGTATCCATCATTGCAGCACTGATCCCACTGAAGTTTCTAATGAACTTCCTGTAGAAGCTTGCCAAACCGTGAAAGCTCCTTACCTCGAAAACATTCCTTGGCGATGGCCAATTCCTGATCACGTTCACCTTCTCAGGATCCATTTTCAATTCGTTAGCCGAAATTACAAAACCCAAATAAATGAGTTCTGTCTGCATAAAGGAACACTTCTTCAAATTGATCAACAACTTCTCCTGCTGTAGCCTTCTCATCACAATGGCTAAATGTTTTAAATGCTCAGCCCTGGTTTTACTGAAAATCAATATATCGTCCAGGTACACCACCACAAATTTGCCAATGAATTCCCGCAGGACTTCATTCATCAGCCTCATAAAAGTGTTGGGTGCATTTGTCAAACCAAACGGCATGACCAACCATTCGTACAAACCCTCGTTTGTTTTAAACGTTGTTTTCCACTCATCTCCCTCTCTCATCCGGATCTAATGGTATCCGCTTTTGAGATCTATCCTTGAAAAATAATTTGCCCCACTCAGGCAATCCATCAAGTCGTCCATCCTCGACAGTGGAAACCTGTACCTGATGGTGATTTTATTGATCGCCCTGGAGTCTGTGCACATCCTCCAGCCTCCATCCTTCTTCGGACTCAGTACCGTTGGAACGACACACAGACTCATACTCTCTCTTACTAGTCCCTTGTCCTGCAGATCCTGAACCTGCCTTTTGACCTCCTCGTTCTCCTGAGGTGTCAACCTGTACGCTGCCTTATTTGGAAAACTTGCTCCGGGTATGAGGTCAATGTGGTGACTCACACTCCTCATCGGTGGCAACGAACGAGGTAGTTCGTCCACGATGATGTCAGCGAACTCACTCAGCAGTTCCTGAATCTCCTCTGGCAAGTCGTCCACTCTTGTGCTTGTCAGGACAATTCTTGGCTTCCTGACAACAAAGAATTGTGGATCTTCATCCTTCTCCAGCTCTATGAGAATTTCTTTCCCACTCATGAGAAGTATCGTACTGCTCACCTCCGGCTTCACTTCCTTATCCTTCATCGGCAACAACGTGTGTGCTTTCCCATCCTTCTCCAAGGTGTATGTGTTCATCCTCCCATCATGAACCACATGTCTATCATACTTCCATGGTCTCCCCAATAAAACATGACAGACATCCATGGGAATGACATCACAAAAGATTTCATCTCTATATTCACCCATTTTAAAATTTACCAAGCATTGTTTCGTAAAAAATACCTGATGTCCTTTCTGCAGCCACGTCACTTTGTATGGACTCGGGTCCTCGTTCGTTTTTAGCTCCAGTTTTTCCACCATCTCGGTCGAAACGAGATTATCTGTGCTCCCACTATCCACTATAACCTTGCATTTCCATCCCTTGGTCTTGCAAGTCGTCCGGAACAGTGGGCATCTTTGCGCTGTGTCCTCCATCTCTTTCTCGGGTTTCAAGAGAACTTTATGCACCGTCAGTGACTTTCTGCTTCTAGCGTCTTCATCTTCAACATCACGCCTCTGCGCCTCAGCGACATGAGCGTTTCCTCTGTCCATCTTTCTCTCTAGACAGTCAACGGCTTTATGACCGTCTTTACCACACGTGAAACATGTGATAACTCCTCCTCTGCCTCTTCCTCTACCTCGGGTACGAGGAAATGTATTTGTGTCAGCATATCCTCCTTGCTGATCTGGTTGCTGTCTCCTTGGCTCAGAATTTTGCTGCCTCTGCTATGAGGTCCCACCTCTTTCAACCTTTCCCTGAGGCTTCTTCCAATCCTCTTTGGGCTTTTGAGTTCTTTCTTGGGCAACTGCCTTGCCTCTAGGTTGACGTCTGCCTCGCCCTCTCTGTCCCTGCTTGTGGCTCAGCTTTTCTTCGGCTTTTAGAGCCATCTGGTACGCATCCTCAACTGTGCGGATGGTAACCATGCTCAGCTCATCCTGAATGTCATACCTGAGACCATTTAGGTACCTTGCCACCTTTTCGTCATCACTCTCCCGATGACCAGCTCGAATGTTGAGCTTGTAGAACTCCTCGGTGTACTCTTTCACCGTCATCAACTTCTGCCTCAGGTTCTGCATGCGCCTGAACAGAGTGATCTAGTAGTCCCTCGGAATGAACTTCGCCTTCATCTTGGCGATCATCCGATCCCAGCTTTTGATCTTCTATTTTCCCTTGGAACGCCTGTCTACCTGCAGCTCGTCCCACCATAAGGCTGCATGTCGCTTCAACTTGGTGACAGCATGTTTCACCTTCTTGTCCTCTTCGATGTCTTCGTAATCGAAGTAGGTATCGAGTGCTCGGATCCAATCTAGCAGCTCCTCTACGTTTAGATTTCCCTCATAGGCGGGAATATCCATCTTCGTCTTCGAGCTCATCCTCGAAATGGATTTGATCAACCTCTCTGTCGAGGCATCTTCTGCGGCGACCTCTTCTTGGTCGTGTCCAGCTTCCTCTTCAACCTCAGGATCGATGAACTCTGCTGCACCCGCTCCACGCCTCTGGGTGGCCTCCATATCTTTGAGTCTCACCCTGAGATCTCGTATTTGACGCTCCATTTCTGGATTCCCTGCCTGTCTACCCCTTCTTCGGGCATCCCTGTCCTCACGATCAGGAGACTGCCTTTCTCTCCTGGGCGGCATTATGTCTCTCTATCTCTGCTTCGGAAAGCAAAGGTACTCCCGCTCTGATACCACTCTGATGCAAGTCGCCCCTCAGCGGACGGCTGCTCCCGCCAGGACCTTCCTCAAATCATGGGCCCGAAGAGTCTGACCTCTTCCAACTCCCCTCGGGAGTCACGAGTCACCCACAGCAACTCCTTCGGAATCGGGATATCGCGACTCGGGAATTCGCGGGTCACGCGAACACAATCCACTGACAGCTCTAAACTCCGAACCCCGATTCTCCGATGCCACCTGTCAACATCCCATGGGGAGGTCTAACCTCTTGACACCTGGCCCCACTCATACTGTCGGAAAATAGTGATTCGGGAAATCGTTGTTCCTGATGTACGAGGTCACAGACCTTGCAAAACCCCGAATCCCGACTTATCAGGATCTGTGGCCACGTGTCTTCCTGAAGATCGACGGCTCCAGTTGATTCGGGGAATCGCCTGTCGTGATTTCACGAGGTGTAAAACCTCTCGCCTTGTCAATCCCCGAATGCCGAAACCCCGAAGCCCGATGGACTTTGGTCCTCTCTGTCTGCACTTATGGGTTATCTCTCACACAACTTCCCCATGATCGAAAGGTCCTCGAGATCTCGTGAGACTTCATGGGGATTTCAAACCGTAGATCCTCTCCCTCTTGAAGAGTTCCTTCGCTTCACCACCTGGTCCTGTGCGAACTTCCCTGGGTCTGTTCCCACAATGAAACAAAAGAACTGTCCCTCCTGAGCTTTGTTCTGCTGACTCCTTCAGAGAACTTTCACGTGGTCTGCTCACACTTCAACATTCGATCACTCTCCAAGTGTTGAAGTCATTCAAACCCCGTGCACTCGCCTGCAACAGAGATTTATGGCTTCTTTCCTCAGACTAACTGCTGAGACCCACGTCCAACCTGCACTCTCCTGTACGGTTCGAATAACCTAATTCATTCTGGCAACCCGAGCACAAAAGTTCAACTGTCTACCCCCCTCTACGCACTCTATGCGGAGGAATTCGACTGCACTCTATGCAGGAATCTCCTGGCTCAAACAGAGAAACAATTGAAACTCATTCTCTTAGGTTTCTAACTTGATATGCAATCACATAAGCAGCATATAGAAGATAAGCATAAAAAGAAGCAAGCATGCAACAACATAATACCAACAACACAAAGAGACTAAACACATCCATGGAATTGAATAAAATCTTTCCTATTAATTCAATGCCTGTACATGGAGTTTCTTCACAAGCTCTCTGTTCTGCTCTTCTTTCTCTTCTAATGCTGAATAATCCAGAATAATCCTACAATGATACAAAGGAGGGTGCCTATATTCTGTTTTCCCTCTTCAAAACAAAACTGTCTAATCTTCAGCTAATTTCTATCTAACAACATTAATAGTATTAAATGCCTCCTTATCTACATTACAATACAAGTGCGCTCAGCTTTGAATGCTCCCAGTTAAATGACAGCGCAACAATCTTTCTAAAGTGTTTCAAAACTACATGTGCTGGCGCTGTCCAACTGTTTCCTCTTCGCTCCACGCGCCCGCTCGCTTGGTAGGTGAGCGATGCTCCTGCATCAGATGTGGAGCAAAAAATGAAGTTATTTCCAGACTCTCCATTGTTGAATATTGAGTTGTATATAGATAGTCCGTTTTGTAAGCAAATGAAGTGGAGAAGAAGTTGCAGCAGTTGTTGGATCATGGTGTGATTCGACCAAGTACTTCACCTTATGGGTCACCCAACATAATTGTGCCCAAGAAGGATGGGGCTTGGAGAATGTGTATTGATTACAAGGCATCGAACAAGATTACATTGAAGAATCGATACCCTCTGCCAAGGATTGATGATCTGTTGGACCAGCTACAACATGCCAAGTACTGCACTAAGCTAGATTTGAAATTAGGATATCACCAGGTACAAGTCAAAGAAGAATATACATGGAAGACCACCTTCAAGACAAGGCAAGGTTTTTATGAGTGGTTAGTTGAGCCATTCATTTTATGCAACACACCAACTACATTTATGAGACTAATGAAGGATGTTTTTCACCCTTATCTAGACTCATTTGTTAATGTTTATTTGGATGATATATCAGTTTTATAACGCTACCTAGGAGGAGCACATCTCACATCTTGTGTAGGTGTTAGAGACTCTGAAAAAGAACCAGCTGGTGGAAAATATCAAGAAAGTGAGTTTTCTTAGTAGTCTTTGGTGTATGTGATAGGTGGAGGGGAGCTCAAGATAGATCCTGCAAATATGGAGGCCATCATGAAATGTCCAGTTCCTACAAATGTCACTAAAGTTATTTAGGAGTTTTTTTGGGGCAACACAATACTTATGAAAGTTTATAGCTTCATTTTAAGTGGTATCTGCACCACTCCATGCCATAACATCCAGTGGTAAGAGTTTTTAGTGGGGGAATAATCAACAGGAGGCCTTTAATGAGATGAAAAGAAAGATCAATTAAGCACTAGTGCTTGCACTACCAAACTTGTAGAAGCCCTTTGAAGTGGAGATAGATGCAAGTGGGTATGCCATGGGAGCAGTCTTGATGAAAGGAGGAAGGCTCGTATGCTATCATTTTGAAGTATTTCATGGGGTGGTTCTCAACTATCCTACCTGCAACAAGGAACTCTGTGCCTTGGTACATGCCATAAAAAAGTGGAAGCATTATCTGATGGACAAGGAGACCATCATCCACATAGATCACCAACCACTATAGTATTTGTAGGCCCACAGTAAGCTACAACAAGCAAAACATTACAAGTGGATGGGGTTTTTACAATAATTTTAAATTGGTCATAAAGTATAAGAAGGGTAGCACAAATAAGTTGGCAGACATACTTTCATGACCACCCACATCCAAGACTGCAACTTTGGGAACTTTGATGTGTTGATGACCATTTTGGTCAACAGTTTCTAGCCGACAAAGCATTGCTAGTCTCCCACTTATTTCAAATCGCTTACAAAAAAATTTCGTGCACTCTCGCTAAGGTTGGTGCAATACTAGGTGAAATCATCATACCTATTAAACATGGTCCTTATCCCACTCCTCACATTATTTGCGCTATCCTATTTTACCAATAACACAACATGTCTAAAAACCCTTATATCACCCCTTGTTGATATATACTCCACCTTATTTACATAATTAAGAGAAGTGACTAAATGTTTGAAGATTAGTTATGGTTATGCCATCATTCCACACTCCTTATCATGGTATTATCCACTTTGCCAAGATTTTTCTCTTAGCATGCCCTTTGTTATGACTTTAACTTTATTTCATGCCATACCAAGTCTTCCAGAATAGATATATTATTATATATTTACTTCTTATTAAAGGCTATGCTATATTTTATCCAAACATATCTCACATTCTAAGATATTTCTCTCTTCAAATATTTTAAATGTGACTAAAAGATTATACCACGTATATTTTCTTGGGATTATGATTTTGGCATTTTCCTCATGCCATATCACAAGGAAAAATAATACGTGTCTATCAAAGAATGGAAATAATATGGCAATTTGTAACCAGTGCACGTACAAATGTGTTCAAAACAAAGAACGACATGCATCGTTACTTTTACAATGTTAAAAGGTCAATACTCATGTTCATCACTTCTCATGCATGCACCAGAAACATCTTTGATGGTTTATCAAAAACCCTACATGTGGAATAACGAAAAATTCTCAGATAATTTTGATTATCTCAGAAAATGGAGGCAGTTCAATCCATACGAGCTCCAGTCTGTTATTCTTTTTAACGACCATAACTAATAGAACCGCTTGACAATGCTATAAAACCAGCATCAAACTAACAAGAAAAAGAGGAAAAAAACTTTTGAGAGAGGGGTATGCTTTGAGCAGAGTGAGGTTTTCTTCTTTCATTTTTACATTCTTTTCAGCAACGATTTGACGAATTTGTTGGCAGCAGGGAATCTCTTCTAGAGTGGAAGAAGGAGCCAAAGTGGAAGAAGGAGCCAAAGCAGGATTTAATTTAGGTTATGTCATTAAGGTAATCCATTTATTTTCTTAAGTCTGCTGTAAATTAAGTCTATTTTTTCTGTATTAATCAGTTTTCTCGTATTTAGATAGTTGCCATGAGTTTCACCATCATTATTAGATTTAAAAATTTATATGGATTTTTCCTTTTTGTCTTTTTTTTTGTGCTTGATTATAGCATATCATTTTGGATAGTTAAAAACTAGAACTCTGATCCAAGTCTATACAAAGGTTTGAAAGCTTCAGAAAATCCAAAAAAATATATGAATTTCATTTAAAAATAAAGATTAAACTCTTTTGACTTTAAAACTATTCTAAGTTTCACTTCTCTTCATTTTATTTTAAAGCAATGTTTTAAAAATATATAAAAAAACACACAAAATTAACATTCCATTTAAGTAACAATATATTTTATAAAAAATTAAAAAAATACAAAGCATGTTTATTTGTATATAATTGTTTTACTTTTCTGAACCATTTATTGATAATATATTTTAAGATGAAATAAAAAGACTCATTACAATTACAATTAATGTTAGGCTTTTATAAATACTCAAATTTTTAATTTAGTTTATTTAAAATTTCTTGAAAAAGTTTTGTAATTTATTATATTCACATTAACTTGGGTTAATTTCATATTTCACTTACAAAACAAAATGCATAAAAAATCAAATATTCCAAAATTATAAAGAGATATTCATGCTTAGACTCTATGTTGTTAGGGTCTAATGTGCTTTATATCTTGGCTATAAAATAGGGTGACCATTCACGCCTCTTCTTGGTTTAGCCGACCAAGAGGTTGAGATGTTGGTGTTGGGAACTCCCTAGTTCTTTGGCATCAACATGATGCACTTGGATCCTTTTACCCATGATGCATATAAATAAGCATACACAAAAGATGAGGACTTCAAGGAGGTGTTTCAACAACCATGTGGCCAAATTCATATAGAAGAAGGTGATGGAAAAATTGACTATCATTTCTAGAATGGTTTACTCTACAAGCTTGACAAGATCTATGTTCCTAAAGGTGAGGTGAATGATTGCAGCTTATCAGAGAGGCTCACACCTCTAAGGTTGCAGGATATTTTGGTGTTGGGAAGATAGTTGCCAACTTACAGAGGTATGTGTATTGGTCCATAATGCAAGAATATGTAGCATAATATATTAGAGGATATTTTCATAGTAGTCCACACTTCTACCGGTAAGTCACCTTTGGAAACTTGCTTTGGATATTTTCCACCTTCACCCTTAGATCTTCTATATGGACAACAAGGAGGAGTGAGGGAGGACCTCATAAGAGATACATTAAAAGAATCTTTTTTTGTTGAGAAGCTCAGGCAGATCCATTTGCAAGTACACGAAGTCATAGGAAAATTACAAGGCTATACATGACCAACACATAACAGAGAGAGCATTTAGAGTGGGAGACAAAGTATGGTTACAAAAAAATAAGGAAAGGCTACAGGGTCCTGGTAAGAAGATAAAGGATCTGTGGTATGGTCCTTTTAAGGTATTGGAAAAGGTGGGAGATAATGCCTACAGAATCATTCTACCCCTATACATGTGCATTTAATCAGTAGTGAATGTGGAGAATATCAAACTCTATGAGCCTTCCATGTTGGATCATGAGGAGGAGGAGGTCCTACCTTCCATAGAGGACTTAACACCAGATGCTCAGGCAGAGTTACAAGAGGACACAATTTTGCAGAAGTGGTTCAGAACTAGAAGATAAGGGCAGCATGACCTTTGGAAGATTGGGTTGAAAGGACAACTTACGGGAAAAGAAAAGTGGTACCCCAAGGAGAAGGTAGAGGAAAAATTTCCTCACCTCATTCAGTAAATCTTTTGGGGACCGAAATCCCCCATAAATGGGTAGGTATGATCTAGATTGTATCATTGTATTTTTTTTTCATCTATCTCAATCCTTTCAAAGTGGAAAAAATTGGAGGAATCAACTTGCAAGGCCATATTAGTGGCAGGTCCCAGTTTGGAAAATTAGGATCTGGAACCTTCTGAGGCCATTTTGAGACATCAAACGACATTTTTAGGGGTTAAAACTTTCCTAGCATAGCACGAAACTCGTGAAGTTGTTCTACACATTGATACCTTTCCAATGGTTCAAAAATTGTGTTAATCAGATCTTGTATGCAAAATTTATGACTCCTGTAAGTTGACCTATCGTGTTGACTGTTAGAACACTTAGAATTTTAAACTTTTATTCTTTTTGTTTTTGCCTCTTAGAAATAAAATTTCACTAAAAAAAAAAACTTAGGAAATTGTCTTTTAATTTAAAATAAATCCATTGGCCGTTATATATTAATAAAACGCTTACAATAACATTCGTCGATGAGTTGCACTAATTTGATCAAACAGTTTTTGTGATCTCTGAAATGTAAAAGTCACCTGAATTTTAAAAAGAAAGCTTTTAATGGTAACTTCAGAACTTCGCGCTTCGGGAGTTTCAAGAAATCTGAACAACAAAAAACCCTAAATCTACGAAGTCCCAAAGACACTTCCTCATGACAATTCCTAAAAGGACTTACAAATGAGTCATAGGACATGTGTCTTCTAATATTTTTTGGGGCTGACACATGGCACTTATTTTTAACATTTGTGTCAGATTATTCGCTCAATTTCAAGTGACATGTGTCACTCCTCCTTTTTTGACAAATCCTTAAGAATGACGTCATCTCTTCCACGTCACTCCCAGATATTTCCCTTCGGGATTTTTAAACAAAGATTGAGTTCACAAACCGCCGAAGTATCAAAACGCCAAAATATTGGATATTACAAAAAATTAAAAGTGTTTTAAAAAGTTAATAAAACATTTAATAACTTTAATTAATCATGATTAAGTATTAATTAATCACTCCACATTTTTGAGCTTCGAGATATTTCTATTGTGTTATATCCAAAACTCTCGAATGTCGAACCACCAAAGTACGAACCACACTTTTAAACAAATGAACTCTCGGAGCTCTCGAGCTCCGGATTTCTGAAGCCCGAAATATATATGTAACGGTTCAAAACGTTTACTCTAGGAATTCGACCTTCGAAGGTTTTCTATCATCCTTCATCCAAAACTCCCGAAATATCGAACCTCCGAATTACTTAAGGCTAATAATTTTTTTAAAAACATGATATGATAGAATTATAATGATATGACGTCGTCGTATCATTACTTGTCCAGATTTTTTAAGTACATTCGGAATTGCACAAGATTGTTGCATGACCCAACATTTTACCCTATAATGATATGATAAGTTGGGCTCTAGAGCACGTCGACATTCAAACTAGAAGCGTTATCAGCCACCAGAAGACCTTCGTTGGCTATTTTCAACTGGAGAACCTACAAGTAATGTATAAACTTTCTTATACACCCAAATATACTTACGATGTTGTTGGATTACTGAGAGGGGGGGGTGAATCAGTAATAGAGCAATTTAACCATATAATCCAAGTGTTATATCAATGAAGCATTATTATCCAATAACTGCAGAGTAAATAAGCAA
>JZKD02S1609582.1:286423-302321 GCA_000966675.3 Picea glauca | reverse complement strand
TTTAAATAAATATTTTTCGACGCACAACAGAAACCCTATGACGAATTTGCTATATAAACCAAGAAAAGTTGTCATCGCAATTTCAACGACAATAAAAATCTTGCGACAAATTTGCTATATAAACCAAGAAAAGTTGGCATCGCAATTTTGACGACAATAAAAATCCTACGAAAAATTTGCTATATAAACCAAGAAAAGTTGTTGTCGCAATTTCGACAACAATAAAAAATCCTACGATAAATTTTCTATATAAACAAGAAAAGTTGTCATCACAATTTCGACGACAATAAAAAATCCTGCAACAAATTTGCTATATAAACCAAGAAAAGTGGTCGTCTCAATTTCGACGACAATAAAAATCATGTGACGAATTTGCTATATAGACCATGAAAATTGTCGTCACAATTGCGATGCACAATAGAAATTCTGTAACGAATTTACTGTATAAACCAAAAAAATTGTATAGAGAAATCATCGCTATATTCCGTGTTGCCATCACAATAGCAACGAACATTTGGTTTCACTCAGTTTGCATATATTGTCGTAATGGCAACGATATTTCTTTTTTTGTCGCAATTGTGAGAAGTTCCCTACGGTCATCGCTCTTGTGACGTTAATTCAAGTTCATCAAAATTTCCACGTCACATGAAACGACGTTTGAGAGACTCAATATTTGTCACAATATACATGACATATCGTCGCAAGAGCGTCGAAATAGTCGTCGCAAAATGACCCAAATTTTCTAGTGGGAGGCTTGTCTAGAGACACTATCTTCTGTAGAATCAAATTTGGTTGAATTTGAAGAAAATGATATCTCTAAGGCATTGGTGCAGATTGAAATAGAAATGAATAAGGAAAACTCCAGAAAAAAAATAAGAAAAATATTCAATCTGTCATCCAACAGATGAATCATATTGATTTTCTCAAGATTAATGAGTTGTTGGTGAAACCAAATTTACAGTATCAAATTACAGCCCATGAAGCAAAAAATATTCAGAAGAAGCTACCACTAGTACAAAAGAATATGTTCGTCTTTGAATTGAACAAGAAGAATGAACCTTCGATATTTTTGGTAGCCTTGATGGACATGTGTACCCAGTTCAATGAACAAAGGAAAGTGAGTGCATATGGGAGCAAATGAAGGAACATATGAAGCACCAGCACATCAAACCATAACTCAACAATATATGCATTATGTTTTTCCATTCGGATTGTATTTTATCTTTAGAGCAGATATTGTGGAAATTCCAACTACTTTTAGTTGAGACAAATTTGTATAACTAGATAGATTTTAGATCTATTCAGGTTTGCTTCTAGCCTAATGTAAAAGAGAGAAGTTCTTGAATATTAATACAAGTGCAGACAGAGATTCTAAGTTTCATTCCATTTAAGTTATGTGTTTTCTCTGTGTATCCATCTCCTATAATTTTCCTTCTATATTTATTGAAGAGTGAATGATTAAAATTTAGTAATACGTCTAATGTGATCATAATATATCAGAAGTCCATTCAGTTACAGTTTTTCCTCTATTATTACTGTGAGTAAAATCAAGACCTGTGACCTTTGTGAATTGTTTCATTATTAATCTCCTTCCAAGGGTACATCTTCTATTTTTCTTCTACTACAGATAAGGTGAGACTTATCTGTAATTGATACCTTGCTTTGTTTTAACATTTTTTTCAATCATGTCTACATCATTTGGAATTAAAATTATGACTCAGATAACGAGATACAACCTCTATACTGTCTTATCATAAATTCCACTTAAATATTTTTTCTCATATAACTGAAGGTAGAAGAAAGCACTTATAAAAAAATTTCATTTAAAAATTTGATGCCTGACATTATTCTTTGAGCCTTAGAATCAATCTCAGGACCAACATATTTTTGGCGTCGTTGTTGGGGAACAAAGAAACAAAATCATTTTTTTCGTGGGAGAACGACAAAGTTAAATTTTGGTCTTTGATGGTGAACAAAGATTGAATACGTGATAAGTTTCACTTTATATTTCACCTGGTGATTCCATTGTAGGCAAAGTTGGAATTCGGTCGAAAAAACACCAGGAAAAACCCAGACGAAAAGCAAACTACATCAGTTTCGGATCCTGAAAAATTGTTGAAACCAAAGAGATATCTCAGAAAAACTTTTGCATCAGCAGGTAAGATCTACCAACCTAGGGTTACGCAATTTAATGTTAACATTCTTGCTGAAGAGCTAAATCTTAAAGAAAAATGTAAACAAGTTCATTCTGCTAAAGCATCAACAAGTAAATCCGAAGTTAAATTAGAAACTCCAGAAGGAATTATTCCTGAAGTAAAATTTAAGATTATCCAGACCACCCCTATCTCGTTGATAGATACTTTTACCAGCGAAAACAAAGAATCCATTTCAATCCCTACTATCATTTGTACACAACTGATTCTTTCTCTTCCCGAAGTAAAAGTTTTTGTTTCCAAAAACCCTGAAGATTATTTTTTATATTCAGATTCATCCCCTATTGCTATTCTTATTTATACATATGGTAAATATGAGAGACCAAGTTCAAGTTCTCTTTTTCCCCCTCATTTATATCTTCCATCACCTTATGATCATCTATCTAAACTTCGTTCACGCCATCTCGAAGTAGTCAAGAGTGCATTAGATCAGTGTTTTGAAGGTTTTGATAATCTCATGTTTATTCCTCGAGTTTCTTCTCCCATAATTTCAATGGTTGGCGTTGGAGGTGTCTGAGGTGGAGGGGTTGGTGGACAAGAAAATATACCAGTTCAACCCCCAAGGATATTTTCCAAGGTCGCTGATAGATAGGCTCCCTTATCTCTTCCTACTATCCTACATGATTTACCTAAAAATTACATGAAGAGCCTCCCTAAATTCACGGGTGAAGAGGATTTGACAGCAACATAGCATATAGTCTTCTTTGACCAATTCGTTGATATCCTTGGTATTGAGCACGAAGATGTTTACACGAGACTTTTATTACTAACTTTTTAAGGACAAGTAAGAACTTGGTTTAGAGGACTTCCAGTGGACTTTATATCGTCATATAATGATATAGAAACTTTCTTCTTAAGGCAATGGGGTGAGAAAAAATATCATCTATATTACTTAACCAAATTTGAGCCTTGAGAAAGAAAATATTTGAATCAGTCCTAGAATTTGTTCAAATATTTAATAAACTTTATCACAATATCCCGGCTGAAGTTAAACCTTCTAAGCCAGCTGCAAAAGTCACTTTTGCAGGGGATTTTGATTCTGATTTCGCTCTACTTTTGAGAGAAAGAAGATCCATTAATTTAGTAAGGATGCAATATGACGCTATAGAGATTGAATCCAATATGATGGCGTCAGGAAAGTTAAAAACTAAATTTGATATGGGAACAAGAGAACCCAGGCGTTTTAAAGAATAAGCAGGGCCCTCTGGATTTGGAAAAATTTCTTTATAGGAAAAAATGGATGAGATGGAAAAAAGTATTAAAGACTTATATGTAATTGACACCTTGCCTTGTTTTAATGGTTTTTTCAATCATTTCTATATCATTTGAAATTAAAATTATGACTTAGATAACGAGATACAACTTTTGTATTGTCTTATCATAAATTCCACTTAAAGATTATTTCTCATAAAACTGAAGGTAGAAGAGAGCACTTATAAAAACATTTAATTTAAAACTTTGATGCCTGACATTATTCTTTGATCCTTAGAATCAATATCAGGAACAACATTTACCACCATGGTACAAGAGGATTCCATGTCATCCCCCACTACTCATTCATATGGGGCTATCCATGCAAGGAATTTCGAGAAGATTCTAGAAGGTTTAAAAACCTACCACAATTGAGGGTTGAGGAAGTAAAAAACCTACCCCTGGATGGCTATCGAGCTATGTTAAATATCGGGCCACTAGGAGGAGAAGGGGTTCCATTCTATGTATTGTATTTTGTTCCATAGCAGAGTACAACAATGAGAGTTGGAAATTAGAGAGAATAACAAAAGGGGGTTAATGTTTTGTAGTATGATAATAGGCCACATGTATCATGTAACTCCATAGAGAGTGTCTTCTCCTCTGTACTTGCATTATTTCCATACCAGAGAAAACACAGCAAAGCAACCTCACCTTCTAATTGGATTTTCTCTCATAAGGGTTTCCCAGAGAAAATATTTGTGTTATCTTGTCGATGGTATGTGTTTGTATTTTTTTGTTGTCTAGTTTCATCATTTTATTGATTTAATGCATAAGCATAAAATCAATAACTAAATATTATGGAATCTAAAGGAATTTAACCTTCATAGTGTAGATTTTAGTTTCTTTTATCAGATCTGTTGTGATGAACTATTCCAATGGAGTATCCAAGATAGTTTACAGATCGGTCCATTTGGTCCCTTAAATCGTGATTTTTTGACTAGAAAATTCCTTAATTCAAAATGATATGGAAAGAGTTGAGATTAGGAAATATGTGAAGTATCAATATGATTCTAATTTCCTATTGAAATAAATTAGGTATAAAGGACTTAATATTTTGACACTAGGATTTATTTAACAATGATTTACAAATGCAACCTAAAATGACTTGAAATTTTGACATAATATAAATGCAATGGATAATCTGTGCAAATAATCTATTGCAACCTTGAAAACCTGTTTTTAAGATCATTGTAACACAAACATTCTACAACTCCCCTTAATTTTCTTGGCCCAAATGTGTAATAAGTAATTTCCATAGTTCATATTGATCGGTAATTATTTTCTATAGTTGGATAGGGTTATCATAATTTATAGAACTTATTTATTAATACCAACTAATTATTGTTTGTTGGCTAGGTCGACCTATTATTGGGGTTGGTAGAGGATGGGCAAGGAGTTTTTATGCTAAGGAGATGGTAAGAGGGCTTGTTGGTATTTGTTGAGAAGTTAATGGATATCAAGTTATCGGGGAGATGTGGTTCATTTAATTTCCCCATAATTTAAATGTTGAATACATTCATAAGACATATCTAGAGCTGATTGATGTCACTTTGATGACCTCCTCTACCTAATTATTCTGCATTCTCCTTTGCTTCCATAGTTTTGGTCATTGGAATATGTCATGATGCTTCCAAGATTAATGCAACCAACAATAATTTGAACATCAATATGTTTATTTAGTACACATTTAATATGCACTAATATTTCAACCAAACAATGTTTTAAGGACAAAGAGACAAGTGTGTTGGTATAGAGGGTATCAAATGTAGGATTGCAATGTAGGTGGGAGGAATATATGATTAGGGTAATGGAGGTAGTTTTCCAACAATAAAGGGTTCTCATGGCATGCTTTATAACTATGATATATAAGTTGAAACATGTTGGTAGACACGATTCCTCAGTAATATAAAATTCAACAACTATCGAAGAAACAAATGACTCTTCAAAAAACTAGTATTTAGCAACATAAGGTAATAACAAGGGATTCCACAACAACTCAATGTCGAACCATTCTATAGGAACAAGTTTTCATGTTCATATTACATATATGCGCATTTAATGCATCATAGGAGATTGATTACAAGGCTAAGAATTTATTCACAGTGAGGCAAATGAAATGCATGCAATATTAGTTATGTTAGGGACCTAACCTCCTTAGTCCCTCACATAGGTAGAATAATATATTTTCCATGTAATAAAGGTCGGCATTAGTTAATAAGGCCTATTTAATAAATGTGAACAAGACAATGTAAGAATTCCTAATAGAAGCTTATGCTTCTAGAAAGATCTTCCTCTAGAATGTTCTTTAGAAGATAGAATTAGTATAGATAAGAGTAGGAGGCATGAGAAATCCTTGTCTTTAGAATTATTATAATAAATAATTACTCTGTTGGAGGTTTCCCCCTTGAAGAGGAAAGTGAACATTGTTTTCTATCAATAAAGGTATCATTTTTGGTATTGTGGTTCTCTACATTTTATTGTTTTGTTAGTATTTTCTGCAGTATTTCTATTTTCTTCTTATTATAATAGTTCGTATACCTAACAAGTGGTATCATAGAACTTTCCTCTGTGGAAACTATGGGAATTTTTTTTTTAGGGTAGAGACATGTATTGTTGACGTATTTAAATCATAGAGATCTATTGCTTAGTGGGTAAAACTATGGTGGGGAAGACTACACATAGGAAATATAGACGGTTTCACCGGGTTACTTAGAAACAAATGTTTCACCTTGTTGGAAACCTCTGTAACCCATGTTGGTACCCCTCAAATAGTATCGCATCAAACATAATATATACATGGCCATCATTCCCACATACCGTCAGGTATATCGGGAGTCCTCTAGGTCTCCTAAAATCATCTCTACATTAGTCAATTGGTTGCATGAACATCAAGAAATTAGTGACATCAAGAACAACACTCGAGAAGATACTCTCTAGTACTTGGGTAATTGAGTAGTACGACTAAGGGTATGGTCGATCCTCCTTAGTTGTTACCCTGAGATATTGGGTTGAGTACTATTGTTCGACCCCACATGTATATTAGAGGGCTATAGTACAGGGAAAAACCTTGTCTGTAGGAACCCTGAAAACCCTAACCCTTCGCCCTGATCATTTTTAACCGTTTTTTTACCCATGGACCTGACCATCTTCCTGGCACTCTTATTTGGGACCTGCCTGATTGGATTCCCCTCTTCACCCTGATTTTTTTGGTACCTATCACTTATTAGTTTTCTTTTCTATGGACCCACCCACCCTTCATGGAACCCTTCTTTGGAACCTATTGTTGGAATACTAAGAGAGAGGGGGGTGAATCAGTATGAGCACCTTTTACCACTTTCAACCACAATATTTAAACTTCAACTTTATCAACAATTATATCATTTATGATTGCATTTAATATATCATGAACATATAACGAAAATTAGTACCATTCAACAATATCACATCAGATACACAGTACACTAGAATTTATGTGAAAACCCAAACGGGAGTAAAAAAAGGAATACTTTATTATATATATCAAGAATACATTCATAGGAATCAACAACTTCCAAATTCTCCAGCACCAACTGGAAGGAGGCACCAACCTGAAGGAAGCACCAACTCCCTCAGCTCTCCAACACCAACCGAAAGGAGGCTACGACCCTCTAATTTAAAGCACCAACCTAAAGTAAGCTCCAACTCCATGAGTTATCCGTAACTAACCAAAAGGAGGATACAACCCCCTTTCCTTGCCCTGTCATATCTCCCTAAAATATAAGTGTAGACTCACTATCACTACCACTGACCAACTTGTAACTGCCACTGTCAATTAACCTGTTACTGTAACTATCACATTAACCAACCTATCATTGTCATTGTCATATCAACCAACCTATCACTGCCACTGGCACATCAATCAACCTGCATCAACCATGCATCAACCATGCACATCAACATGTACCATACCATGTACATCAACCTATACCATATCGTGTACATCAACCTATACCATACCATGTGCATCAACCTATACCATACCATGTACATCAACCTTTATCATATCATGCATCAACCATGTACCATACCAAGTACATCAACCATGTACCATATCACTTACATCAACCATGTATCAAACCTATAAAATCTCATGCATCAACCATATACCATATCACTCGTGATATGTCTCAATCATACCATAAAACATGTACCATAATATATCATCAATGAAGTTCCTCAATCATAACTAAGATAGCCACAATACCAAGATACCAATATAACCAATATGTGCTTCTAATAATTGTACCATAACATCACAAAGGTGTACCTCAACATGTACCTACATGCACATAATATGTGCCTCAAGCATATATCAATGCCTCAACAAGATACCAAAGGCATGACCATCGCATCATCAATATGTAACCAAGATGTACCTCAAACCATGTGCCTCAAGCATGTGCCAACATCCATAAACCATGTACAAGGAGATACCATCAAACATGTACCATATCACTTATGATATTCTTCAAGCATATACCATACAACAAACCATATGCCAAGTATCCAAGATGTGCCTCTAACAATGTATCATATCATCACCAAAGTGTATCATGCACAATCACTACCATGACATGGCTCAAGAATGTACCATAACATCATAAACATAAGCCTCAAAAATAACACACAAGCATAGCTTTGATCATGTAGTTGACCTGATACACAATGATACTAACCTGTAACTTTTCCTTAGTCCTCGGTAACCTGGTACTATAATTTTCCCAATTTTGTCTTGTCCTCACGAGACTAAGACCCTTTGTCTTGTAGGGCCTCGCATGATGAGCCCTATACAACCCTTAGGGGTTCCTCATGGGACACTAGGTGTCTGACATGCGAGGGTCATCCAAACTAGGGTCTCTTCAGAGAAACCTCCACACACTTGTAATTCTGAAACTCTCACCTTCTCTCTCCTTCGCTACCTCATATTTCTCCATCTCAAACTCACTATTATATCACTGACTCACATTAAATATATTCATTAGAATTTTTGTGTGAATGTGTTTATGAGAGACTTCTTGAGGTGTATGTTACAAGGAAAATATATCTATGGCTAGTGGAAAACCACAACAGACGGAACGACACCTAGAAACCAACTGTAATCTCAAGTATGTTATATAAATGAAAATGATAACAAGAGAAGGCTAGAATACTACCTCGTCTGGACATCCAAAGAAGATGTATTTTAAGCACACGACCCAAATCTTTATACCTGCAACTTGTCCTCAACAACCAAAATATGCAATCATGTGGAAACGATATATAATGTTAGCATATAAATTAACATAATCCATTAACATACATGACAAATACGCCCATGGAAAGTAATACAAATATTTGCAAGAAATCAATTGGATGAGAAACTAATATTTCTATTAATGTAATAAACATAAGTACATAGGTGACAAACTTCTATAATGACACATATCGAAACCGAGAAACTAAGTCCCTCTAGTTGGGCCTACACCACTTCAATCATCCACAAAGGCAAGCTCACAAGTAGGAGTCAATGAAATTCTCCATCTCAATATAGGAAGAGCTTGGGGGTTGAACACAAGAAGTTCATACTTCAAGGACAAAGGGATTCAGACTCAATTACGAGGTGAAATGTGTCCAAAGTATATTTTCTCTCAATTTGATGAATTGTTTCTTCAAGGCTTGTATATGGCTCAATTTATAGCCTCCAAATGGAATTGAAGGGTCGAGTCGGAGTGTTTCCTATATATGGAAGGCAAGGATCATGGATCATGTGACATGTGATGGAAACCCAACATATTTTTAATTTCTGAGCACCAAACCCGATGTATGTGGGTTGCAATGGATCAACCTACGTATACACGAGTTGACTAACTTAAGGTCCTGCATATGGACAAAAATATGTATTTTAAGCTCTGGAGTGAACAAAAAATGGGAATTTAAGTATGCAGAGGGAAATGGAAGTCCATCAAAGCAATATTCATGGAGTGTGGTAAAATTTGTTATAACATATGCCCCCTAATGTGTGAGGTCAGAGGAGTATTTTCGATGTCCAAAATACATTATAATTCCCAGAAGTGGATTAATGAAGACTCAACTCGAAGTACTACTTACTCATGAGAATATTAAAATTCATATTGACTATGTACACATGGATGACAATATGAATTACACTACAGATCCATGTGGATATATATCAAATAGTTGTTCATGGCCATTAATAGACAATGCAAAGTGGACATATCCCATAAGTTTTCATAGTCATGAACAAGACACAATGGAGTCCAGTCTCAAAATAAACTTAATATATATGTATACAATGGAGTACAATTTGATCTTCAATGATCAATGAAGTCGTATAGGTAGCGGTTCGATGAAATAAAAAAACATATATGGGGTGTTGCTACTGTAAACTGGAGGTCTTATACAGTATCCGATGAAGGTGCAAGTCTACATTATGTGAATAGAGGATTTGAAGTCGAACACAATGAGACTTTGTTTGATTACCGGTCATTAAGGTATATCGTTAACAAATGCGAGAGAACCCATCGATAATGAAAGTAGGTACCAAGGCACCAAGCACATTCAACAAGTGTGAATAAGGGTGTTGAGGTCAAACACTTGAAAAATACATCGATTAGGATACATTGATGTATTCCCAACTGTCAATGGCAAAAGAACTTGCTACTAATGAATACAAGCCTATAGGTACTCATAGGAATCTAGGTCTCAATTCTAGAAAAGATGAACCAAAGGCAATGGAGGGAGACCCATTGAAAAGAGAGCATTAAGGCATCTCTAATCATCCAGCATGAGGTACAAAGAAACAACTTGATAATTAGGAGGAGCTCGGACAAATAGGATGTTCACAAACCAATGACCATGTGCATCTCTCGCATGTACCAGATGTAAGTAGTACACAAAAGAGACCCGTTGAATAACAACCAATGAGGAAAACTATCGACAAAGGCGAGGAAACCACCGATAGGGATAATGGAATCCATGACACTACACGAATCCCAATGTGTGAATAGATTTATTGTCGTCAAACACAAGGGAAACCCCCTAGTCAGTGACCAATGAGGAGATGTCATCTACTGAGTTCAAGGTTACCTACCAATGATGAAAGTAGGCCCAGTGTACAAGGTAGGACAACAACTTCATGTGATTATGAGATTCACTAAGGGTATGGCCGACATGAAAATTCAAGAATTTTGAGGAATTGCTAACACAGGCTTATACTTCCTTTGAACAAGAGCATGAGAGAGATGGATAACTCAGGAATCATAGACTTAACATTGATCATTGACAAAAGTTTATGACGCAGGACGCATCAATAAACTCTCCATAGGGACTGGAAGAATAACCAGTCGAAGGAGTAGACTCTAAGTATCGAGCTCATCTTCCTAAGGTCATTCTAAACCCAAACCTTGGATGAAATGGACTCAAGTTTTTTTTCTTTGTTCAAAGGAAACATGATTGTTGCTGATAAGAGATAATATTCTTTTCTCACTTGTATTTTTTTGGTTTTTTCATAGTAAAAATAAATTATATGATACAGAAGAGGAAACGAGTGTTACAAATAAGCAAATAGTTCCAAGCAATGGAACATACCTATGCTCATTGCAAGGGAATGCATGCAGGGCATGGACACTCGAGGGGATGTTTCCTCTACGGGTAAAGGGTGTCAAGTTCCAAAGGATATATGAAAGGAACTGCTTGGTAATGCTTAAAATTGTTGGGGAAAGAGGCTTATAAAAAGAAATAAGGAGTTGGTATTAGGCTCAACAATGAAAGCAGGATAACAGGATACGATTACAACTTAACTCAGGAAGTGTCCTTTTTCGTAGATGTTAGTCCCCTAGGACCGAAAAATTATAAAATAATACTGAGGAGAACTCTTCTAGCCAATGGTGACTAGAGTATTCCATTTTTGTAAGTAGTCTAATTGGTCGGGAAAAGGGTTAAACTTATACCAAAATAGATGTCTTTTCAAAGTCATTTAACGAGTGTTAAAGAGACAAGTTCACTCGGCAATCTTTTCATTTTTAAGGAGTCTTGAAAAGAGATTAACTAAGACTCGAAAAGTACAATATGTACAGAGGACCACACATCCTTGTGGTTTATGCATAGTAATTCTCCAAGTAGGTCCCATTTCTAGGTCCAGGCCAAGGGATTTTTAAGTAATCAAATTGTAAAGTTTTAAGTTCCAGAAGAGGTCGAAAATCCAAAATCATAACTTCAAGGATATCCTCTTCTGAATGAAACTCAGCATCCATGAAATCGAGGCTTGAAAACTCACAAATACCAGGGCTCGAGGTCTCACAAACAACAAGATCAAACTCAAGAGGAAACACTAGGTTACTCAGGCCCATAGGGGGAGGCTAGGGATTATGTGTAGGTCTTTTGTTGAAATCCAACAGCTCACTAGTAGTTGACACAAGCTTGGGAGAACCCAAAACCTTCCAAGCCGATGAGGATAAAATACTTACATAGGATCCTTCATCTGCAATATATTGAAGAATGCACATTATCTAGAAGGGTGCAGAAGGAGGAAGGAAAGGTTCTACAAGATCATTCAAATCAAAAGAAACCATCCTAGGACTTGGAGGGAGCGTACTCAGAGAGAGTGTAATTCTCCCTCATTCAGAAGGTACCAAACTGGAAATGATAAGGACATGGTTGAAATATGCATAACCCCCCCAAAAAAGAGTGGTATTGGCCAAAGATTGCATCAGGAATGTCACTTCCTTATACTTGTCACTCTCCAAGGGAAGAGTGGGATCGACCGAATATTTCATCAGGATGACCACTTCTTCGATCATTGGTTGAATAGGATGCTAGAAAACATGGTCAAGATACATGTCACCCCCCAAAATAGGAGTGGTGTTAGACGAATATTGCATCAGCACGACCATTGGTTGAACAATATGTGAGACAACATGGTCAAAAGATGGATCACTCCCTAAAACAGGAGTGGTATCGGCCAAATATTGCATTGGCATGACCTCTATATCAACCAAAGAAGAATTCAATTGTTGGGAAACTGAAAATGACTTTGAACCCAAAGGGCCATCATACAAGGAGCGTGATTTTCGTACCACAACAATAGTAGGGAACAAACGAGTTAGATGATCTCCTTTGTAAAGTCTACAAAGGAACTTGGGATTATGACCTATACGTCTAGGCCTGTTAATCAATGCCCCTAGCGTGAATTGCAGTGGTTGGTAACATACTCTCAGCATGACTTGCAGAGGCTAGTAGCTAATCTCCAACATGACTTGCAGAGGTTAGTGAGTGTTAGGAGGAAATATTTTCATTTAATTCTATTGTAGTACTTGCCCAACTATTTAATTTGTCAATCCGAGGTTTGTAGGCTTACGAAGCACACACACTATATATGCAGGACTGAAGTGGAAGTAATCTAATCTAAATTGCTGAAATAAAATTAATCTAGGAAAGCATCGAAAGACTAACTAGGAAAGCAGGAAATTGCATAAGGGAAAAACAATACAACATGTGAAGATTTGAATGAAAAATGACATATGTGAGCTCACACAATAAATCAATCTCAAATTATATTACAAGAATCAAAGAATAACAATGAAAGAATCAAAGCTAAGAATCCCTTTCTCCTAATTACAAGACTAAATTATGAATTACATGATCAATTATGAATAACATCCTCCAATTATGAATGATATGATGCATTATGAATAACATCCTCCAATTATGAATAACATGATTGACCTTCATGAAGAGAGAGCACTCTCTTATGTACATGAGTGTCATAATTATAGATCTACTATTCTCTCAACCACTCTCAACTACTTTCCCATTATGACAAGATATGATCCCTTCAAATCCTCCATACATCTCTCACATATCTTAGATAAGATATGCTAAACAAATCTTCCATGATCTTCTCCTTGAGATCTCTTTCAAATATTCAAAGTTTGAAGATGTAATTCGAATTTGAGGATAGGTGGTGAATTTTGACTTTGTTGAAATCTTCACATATGCCTACACACATCATCAAACTCATCCAACCTTGATATATACTGAAAATATGTTATTTTTCTAATATTTAATCATAAATTCACTTATAATACTAAAATGAATAAAGTGGAAAATAATAAGATGAAACCCAAATGTATGTATGGAAATGGTATGATAAAAGGTTTATTAGGACCATGAAATGTAAGGAATGGTGAAGGGAAAAGGGGATATAAATGTGACATTTCTAAGTCCTAACAATGAGGTTTGTCCAGTGTGACTACTAGTGACTAGAGTTGTACCCCCAACATGACTTGCAATGGCTGGTTGCTTTCCCCCAACATGACTTGCATAGGTTGGTGACAGGTCTCCAACATGACTAGCAGAGGTTGGTTTCAAGTCTCCAACATGATTTGTAGAGGTTGGTGACTTAATTCCAATATGACTTGCAGTGACTAGACTTTTGCTTCCAGCATGACTTACAGTGGTTGGTTGTGACATATGAGACCATGGTATCGGGAAAGACTAGTTTTGAGAGATCGCATGCCAAGCATGGTTTTTGTATACACAATGGACCTTCCTGGTAGGATAGTATCCTCCTCCCAACTAATTCATAAAAGGTTGTAAGGGTGTCATCACCAAGGAACCCACTTGCAAGGAGAAAGTGACATGATAAGGATTACTCATATGAGGATATATGTTTCCTCCTGATGAAGGAACTCCATGTAGTGGGTTTCCCATACTATCAAATTGACTCCCTCTAGATGAAACACCATAGGTAAGAGGGAGGTTTTCCATTAGAAAAGAATTCATAGGAACCGACACAATGGAATAACGATAGATGGATGGGATATAAGAAGTATAAGGACCACTCATTTGAGCACTCGATCTGGTAAAAGTAAATCTAGGATTAGGTCCAGAGGAAGGAGGATTCCAACCTCCTACCATAGGAGATGGTTGAGGGATATGACCCCCACCAAATGAAAAATGGTTATAGGTAGGCATCATGACCCCAGACCCAAAACTAGGACTCACATGAGACGTTGAAATGAATGATGACAAGTGCGAAGTCATGTCTAACATACCATAAGAATAAGGATTAGTGGACGAAGGTATTGACCCAGTACTATGATTCGGTGTACCACTCATAAATAAAAAAGGATTTTTCCCCATGGATTGAGAAAATACCATGGCTTGGGTAGCGCTAACTGAGGGAGTCATGGGGGCTACACCAACCATAGCAGTTAGAACTCACGATAAAATATAAAATACTAAGGCCAACTAATAATCAAAGAGCACACTCCTAAATAAATATAAAGGCCAATGCACACAAAAAGGATACGATGGTTGAATGGACCTCCCGAACTAAAGAAGGTATGCCTCTCCCATGAGGGTATGAGACTCCCAAACAATAGAGTGTAGGAAATATAATCAGTTATAAGGACCCTCGTAGGATTCACAGTGCAATATGTTGGATTACTGAGAGTGGGGGTGAATCAGTAATAGAGAAATAATCCTTTTTAACCACAAAATTAAAGTGTTATATCAATGTAGCATTATCATCCAATAGTTGCAGAGTAAATAAACAATGAACAAATGAGAAATCATACACATACACAGTACACCAATGTTTTTACGTGGAAACCCAAAGCGAGAGAAAACCACAGAATGTTTTTTCTTATATGTATTTAAAAATTATATTCATTGGAAGCACCAAATTCCTTTGTTTTCCAGCTACAATTGGAAGGAGGCTCCAACCCCCTAGTTTCTCAGGCTACAACCTGAAGGAAGCTCCAACTCCCCAATTCTTTGGTTACAACCAGAAGAAGGCTACAACCCCCTAGTTTCTCAGGATACAACCTGAGGGAAGCTCCAACTCCCCAATTCTCTGGCTACAACTAGAAGGAGGCTACAACCCCCTATGTTCTTCGGCTACAACTAGAAGGTGGCTACAACCACCTATCCTTGCCCCATCCAACCACCCTGATGTAGAAGTAGAATGATGGAACCACTTAGAAAGCATCATCAAAATAATTTATCCTCCCTTGAATTTCAGCCTTCTTGACTTTACCTTCCCTCTGAAATTCGGCTTGGATATCCTTTGGTTACCTCATTCACTTGTAGATATTCAATATGCTCAAGTGTGTTTACAATGAGAGAGCCTTGCCTCTTATTTATACTTTCATGTAGCTTCCTAAAGGGGTTGCCTTTTAACCATATTAACTCACTTTCCTTATTTTAGGGTTAACCCACTTCTAACCACTTGTCCACTTAGTAATTTCTCCATTAAATTTATTATTTAAATAATTTCTTTTGTATCCACTTTGAGTTATAGTACACTCATCACTTCACTTTATTATTTACCTTCTAAAATCTCTTAAACCACTTTCCTTATTTTAGGGCTAACCCACTTCTAACCACTTGTC
>JZKD02S1609582.1:218106-242818 GCA_000966675.3 Picea glauca | reverse complement strand
TTTGGGTTTCCACGTAAAACACTGGTGTACTGTGTATGTGTATGATTGTTCATTTGTTCATTGCTTATTTACTCTGCAGTTATTGGATGATAATGCTTCATTGATATAACACTTGAATTATATGGTTAAAAGGGATTAAATTGCTCTATTACTGATTCACCCCCCCTCTCAATAATCCAATGGTAAAGGGGTTTATTAGAGGCATGAAGGGCCTAAAAGTAAACAAGCTCGCATACATTTTTGAACGAGGTCTTGTGTAGAAGAATAAAGAGACAAGTGTTAAAGGAACATCGCTTAGAGTGGATAAGCCCGTGGTTTCGAGCCCACAGTCACAAGGAAAGTGGATTGAAGGAAGAACCTTTGCAGAATTCAATTTTGTACCATTTTAAAGGGCCTGTGGAATAATTTGACAGGATTGGAACACAACCATTCCATTTCCATTACAAGATCTTGTTTGCACATGAAGGGATAAAATACAAAGGATTTGAATACTTTAAGTTAAATAAACTATTATGATCATTATTGTTAAAATTAAATGAATTGGTGCAATGGGTCATTGTCAAAAGACACAATCGTTCAATCTTATACCTACTGAAATACTATATAAACCAAAAATTGTGGTGAAAATAAAGTGTCTATGTGGTCTACATCATAAGATCACAAGCAAGTGTGGAGTCCAAGGAAGAAAGAAAAATATACTTATGAAGTGAGGGTGGAAGGGAGGAGAAAGGAAGGATTAGTATCCTTTCCTAATTAAAGTTTAAAATAGGGAGTTGGTGCTTCCTAGGGTTGGTTCTCTAAAACAAGGGAGTTAGTGCTTCCTATGGTTGGAGCCCTAAAACTAGGGATTTGGTGCCCTAAAGCAAGGGAGTTGGTGTTTCCTAGGGTTGGAGCCCTGAAACAAAAAGGGGAGTTGGACCTTCCTAGGGTTGGTGCCCTGAACAAGGGGATTATTGTCTCCTAGAGTTGGTGCTCTAAATCAATCTTCGTATAAAACTTGTAATTTGTAATTTAAATTTTATACTTATTGATGTTATTTAATGAAGTTTCTTACTCATCAATAAAGTTAATGAATAAATATTTAAAAATTATTAAAAGTTATCAATATTGATTCACCCCCCCCCACCCTCTCAGTATTGAACTACATTCTAACAATTGGTATCATAATGGGTTCCTTCAGCATAGTCTAATAACTAGAAGGTAGATTCACCATAATACAATGGATCAGCAAGAGGGAATGTCTTCCAACATAGCATCTATGTTCAAAAGGAATTATTATGCATTTTGGAGTGTGGGGATGAAAATCTATCTAAAGTCCCTGGGTTTTGATGTTTGGAAATCTATAATAGATGGGTACACTGTACATGTTACTCCTCCCACAGACACGACTAGAAATAAGCTTTGTGATGACAATTCAAAAGCATCCAATGCCATCCTAAGACAATTAACCAATCCTATATTTGTGAAAGTAATGCATTGTAAGTCAGTAAAATAAATCTGGGATAAACTAAAGATCTATTATGAAGGAGATAACAAGGTCAAATAGGCCAAACTACAAACCTACAAAACACAATTTGAAAACTTGAAAATGAAAGAAGAAGAGAACATAGTAGAATATCTTTAGAGAGTGGATGAAGTAACCAACCCAATCAAAGAATTAGGAGAAGAACTCAAAGATCAACCCATTGTCCAAAATATATTGAGCTCATTACCCGTGAGGTATGATGCCAAGATTTCTACTCTTGAAGAAAGACCAAACCTTGATAAGCTCACAATGGATGAGCTACATGGGATCCTCACAGTGTATGAAATGAGAACATGGCAAGAGAGACTAGCAAAAGGAGAAATAGATTTCAAAACATCAAAAGATAAAAGGAATCAAGAGCATATGTCTAATGAAAATCAATCAGGCATATTAGATGTAGAAGATGCCAACTTTATAAAGAAACTCCAGAAAGGATATGGAAAATATAAAGAAAAGTTACCCTTCAAGTGTTTTAACTGTGGAAAAATCGGACACTTTGCTAACAAATGCCCCTATCCCAAGCAAGAGGCTAGTGATGATGAAGAAGCCTACAACCAGAAATACCATAAAATGGATAAATACCAATACAAGAAGAAGTTTTAGAAGAAAAAAAAAACCTCTACTCCAAATAAGACATCAATTCTTTAGACATGAGTGAAGATGATGGATAGCTTCTATTTATGGGAATGAAGAATAATGATGTTGATAATAATGAAGAAAATTTTGAAGATGAAGGCGAAGTAAACCTTGAAGAAGAATTTATCAATGCACTTGAAGAACTAAGGAAGTATAAAAAGAAGAATAAATCATTAAGAGAACAACGGTTAGAATATGAAGAAGCACGAAATTCAAGAGAAAGAGAAGTATCAAAGACCATCAAAGAAACAGGGAAAGTCATCAATGATTTGAAGACTCAACTCCAGGAAGCCAAAATAATTGAAGAAGTCATTTTAAAACAACTCAATGATAGGGAACAAGACTGTGAAAAGCTAGAGGCTGAAATTGCCCTACTAAAAAGAGAAATTGAAAAAGAAAAGAAACAATCAAGATTTGAAAACAGTTCAAAAATATTGAATGATATTATTAACAATAAAATATTACCAAGCAATAAGACAGGGCTAGGCTATGACCAAAAGAATTTTAACAAAGGATCTAACTTTACTTATTAGGAAATTAACAAAAATCCAAAAAGTTATGTAGCTTCTCTTCAAAGCTCCTTCAGAAAACAAGAAATCAAGATAAGAAAGAAATATGTTCTCCCCTCGGAAATGAATGAATACAAATGGAACACAATTACAAAAAAAACTCCTCCAAAGAGGCATCAAAATCTCTTATTTGTCTATTGATTCTCTTGCAATAATTTTGGACATAAGTCAGTACACTGTAAGGCTTATGGAAGATACAATCTTAGAAATGTCCAAAGGTATAAGAACAATAAGAACAATTAGAGAAAAGAAACTATAACTCTTTCTCTCCTTTACAAAATTTCAATGTTGAATGCCAAAGATGCAACAATTATGATCATATAACCAATAAATGCAGGCTTTCCACAAAGACAAATATCCTCAATTATAGGGACAAGAAAGTATGGAGAAGAAAATTCGTAGTAAAAAATAAGGAAGATGAAGAAAATATTGCACCTGAAATTTACGAAGCTAAGAATAGAATAATGATGTGTGAAGTTTCTAATAAGGAATGTGAAAATCATAGTTTTGCATATAAAGTGGATCAATCTCAAGAAAGGAGAATTCCTAAAAGAGAATATGACACAAGTGTAGTTCTTGATGATGTCCTGCAAATCAATAGTTCATTAGCCAATGAAAAGAAAATGCAAAAAGAAGATTCTAAAGAAAAGAATGAAGAAGTTGTTGTTACACAAAACAGTGATGATGATGATGATGATGATGATGATGATGAAGATGGATCTTCAATAGCATACCAACTAGAAGAATTGAGTGATGATGATCTTGGAAGTATTCCAATGCTATTTTGATAATCTACTAAATCCCCCCTCAACAGAAAATATGAATAGAAGAAAGGATGGAGGATTTATGGAATAATTAATGGTGTTCATAGTAATGACCTTATGAGTATTAAAGAATAGAGGAATGTTACTCTCGGTGTCCCAGGGTTGAGGGAAATCATAAATGTGGTAAAGAAAATCAAAATTCCATCATTGTTTGTATATTTAAAACCTTGAGTCAACAAGACAAAGGAAAGGTAAAGGAGTGTGCAGTATGTTTTAGAGTACACAACATTGCAAAGTGTTACATATGATAGTAAAGTGTGGTATGATCCAGACTCAATGAGGTATTCCAAAAAGAATGAGAAGCTTATGAAGAGGACTCTTACAACCAACAAAAAAAGGTTATTGAGTAAATATCATGGTTTGAGGAGTTATATGACAACAAAATTAATATCAAATCCACTTCTATTTGAGCATAAATATGAGCATGAGAAAGATCTGGATGTGAAGAAGTTAACTATGATGGTATGGGTACTGAACCATATCATTATTTAAGACAAAAAAAATGAAGAGGCTTTTGGGTTATAAATGAGTGAATAGTTGACTACTATCATGGAAAATTAGGAGCAGTCTGGAAACAAATGAAGGTAATTCTTGAGTAGTATTTGTATAATTTTGGCACACTCTTAAAGGAAGCTAAGGGAAAACATAATTAAAGGATATCGAATGCATCATTAAAAGCATCCTGGATAGAAAAGATTATGGATTAAGACTTCTCGTAGACTAAAACATGTCTCGAGTATTTGAGGAAGCAATACATTAGTAGATGAATATTTAATATTGTTTATAAGGGATGGAAGTTAAATTTCATTTATGCAGAGTCAAAGGACTACGAGGGAGTCACACAGGTTAAGTGAAGAGGAATGTTTTTCAGAACAAGTTATTAGATTAGTTTATGAGAAGGAGAGATATGTCCTTATATTTTTTAAATTACACAAGCTTCATCAAAAAGGGAGCACATGGATAGGGGGAGCATCACCTCAGGGGGAGCGTCATCCCAGGGGGGGCAAGGAAACATCCCTTTTTGTCATTGTTGTCAAAGGGGGAAGTTGATCAATAAAATTGAGTTAAGATTAAAAAGGGGTTTTATTTTGTTTCCATCAATGCCAAAGGGGGAGAATGTTGGACATGGTGGTGTGGTGTTGGCATTGATGTCAAAGAAGGTGAATATTATCAATGTTGAACATGGTCTTATGGTGTTGGCATTGATGTCAAGAAGATCAATATGGTATTTTCATTAAGAAAGAATATGTCTTTGAGATCCTAAACCTCATGAGAGATAGTGTGTTGGGTTGTGTTAGGGTCCTATAAATTATAGGTAATTTGTTTATTCAGTTATCTATTTTTGGGATCTATTGGTAAAATTTAGCCTATGAATCACTGGGTATCATAGCCTAAAAAATGTGTTTATCCAAACAGTGATTAGTTTTTAAAGTAAACACAGTTTGGATCTCGGAGAGATTTTTGCATATAAATTCAATTCAGAATAGGTTGCAAGTGTTTTTATGGCAAAGTGCTCATAAGAACCTTTCGAATGGTATATTTGGTGCCTCAGACCGACATTCAGATCAAAAGGTAGAGCAAGATGAAGTCTGAAAAGAAAGCCTAAGTGAGAAATTATTTATTTTGAATTTATTTTCAAAATTAAATAATAAATCCAAACTCTAAAACATTAGAAAAATATTTATTTTATGATAGCCAAAGTCATAAATTCGAAATTCAAATACTATGGCCCACCCCGCACTTAATTTTTAAAATTCCCAAATAAAAAATCCTCGAGATCTGGGAATTAATCACATCAATGGTTATGAGTATGTTTCGGACCCCCCATCCCCTCYGAMATTTAACCAAAATGGGGGGGTCCAAAAAGTGGTTTTCACTCTTACCACRTTTTACYAGTTGTCACCCTCCTGTTAAGTCRGACCCCCCTCCTCCTAACCCACTTCCTACCTACCCYCCTCTGAAAACCATTTTCCCTATTACATTTAAAAATGATTGYCRGGAAGGTTAATGGTTCTGTGGATTAATTGAATTTTCTCRAGTTAGATCTTGGGTTCTTCAAAAGCATGGATATATTTTTGAAATGAAGYTACAGGTTAATATATTTTTGAAGCTACATRTAAAATTAAATGGAGTTATGAGTGAAAACAAAATTCTACAGAGCCAGAAAATATATAAAGAAATATTTCATACACTTATGAAATATTTTTATGGATGGGAGGCTAAGCAATTCATGTAAATGAGTTTTACAAATAGGAGGCTAAGTAAAACAAGAGTTACAGGTGTAAAAAGATTTTAAAGGTACATGTGAATTTAAATTTACAATTTCATGTGAAACAACACATGGTTTTGAAAATCCATCCAAAGATTTACAGGAGTAAAAGGAAATTTACAAGTAGAATTTACATGGTGAAAGTAAAAGGAGATTTACATATGTGAAATAAGTTTGCATGGGTAAAAGGGAAAAGTGAAAATACTTTACCAACTAGACAAAACAACACATGGTTTTGTTAAGTCGTGGATTTGGAAAACAAGATGGTTTATCAAATCATTTAAATGAATATTTTAAAATTGTAAATCATGAAATTCATTTAAGGATTAAATCAAAATATTTGGAAATTTTATTATTATTTTTCCCAAATATTTTGTGACAAAATGAATTATTCAAAGGCAAAAATGATAGAAATAGAACTCAAAAGGACAGATGGCGGAGCAATCAGATTTGAGAGGGCAGTTAATTGATTTTGTGAATATAGATTCAACCTTTTTCCAGATATCAAGGGCATGAAGATCAGTTTAAGACACCTAGCAGCAGAAGATCATCATATTGAGGATCATTTTGCATATTTCCAGTAGATAATTTGGAGATATTATTTTATTTTTAGTTATTATTCAAGATTTTATTCCATAATTATTGTAACAGTTTAGGAGAGATTTTATTCTATATATTGTTTCATTCATAATAAACAAGGGGGAACCGATGGAAAAAAAAAGACTCATTGATGTAAAGCAGCTCACAGAGCCTCCTTTGATCAAACTTTGGTAATACAGTTGCAGCAATTATAGGATTCTTGTGTCACTTATGTTGGTGAAGTGCATATGTCTTTGTATCCATGTTTTCACTGTTATTCTTATGTTATCCATATATTTTGAATTATTCAATGCAAAAATGAAGAACATAATTTGTTTTGATGTACACTCTGATTCTAGATTTGAATAATTTCAATGTTTTATGCTTGAGGGTTATGTCCATAATTCTTAATTTCTCTAGTATAATCTGATCCCCTCACCTTTTCTTTCAAATCACTTATCAACCTTAAGAATCCAACAAAGGTGCATATCCTGCCCTGTAAGGTTTCCTGTAGAACCTGCCTTGATTGAACTAAGCCAGTGACTCCATTTCCCAATGGCTAATCTCCCTTCTTTCAACCCAATTAAATTCTAAAATACAAAACCTGAACCATAATAGCTAGCCTAATATTATTCAGATGAACATAGTTAAATCATATAGAGAGATCCCTCTCTGAAGCTGGCAGGGCTAGATCTCAGCTTCCAAAGTGGTTTTGTGGTTACCTCTAGGTTTCCTTCACATCCTTGGTGTTGGCCCTCGACCACGTTTTGGTAGAATCTTGGTCGTGTTTGACCATTTTTGGGACTTCGACGGACTGGTAGAAGATGGAGCACCCAGGCGAAGCGGAGATCGCGGGATCTCACCCATTTTTGCAGGATTTTTGGGTTTTTAGGGTTTATGTAATGGGTATGGGATGTCGGCCCATGGGTTTACCCATACTTAGGCCCTTTTTGTAATGTATAAATAAGTAGCTAAGTGATGTAAGAAGTAGTTACTAGTCATTGATCAGCTTAGTGCATGGCTAGTGATCTTTGTGCATGAATGTGTTAAGACTTGCAGAGCTAAGTGCAAGCATTTTGTAAGTGCATTGTGCACATATTGTGTAAGGCTTTGTGCCCTGACCTAATTAGGGGAAGGAGGATTTGGCGAGGTGCGCGCAGATCTCCTGTCCCTTGGTGGAGTTGGCTCTGTGGCTCTATGCATGTAAGAAGATTGAAGGAGACTAATAAAGAAGAAGAAGAGTTGGTGGACGTAGCCCCACACTGGGGTGAACCCCATATATCTTGTGTCGATGTGCTTTGTGGTATATTGTTCATGTGATTTATATATCTATGTGCTTAGTTCATTGTTCTCGATGTATGATAGATAGATTTGTGAATGCTTAGTGCTTTATGATGTGAATGAATGCTAGATCTACTCTGATGCTATGTGCTAAATGGTTAGATGTGTTTAATCTTGATTACTACTGCATTGATCTGTAATAAGGGTTTAACCTACGATGTGATTAAGGATCAAAGACACATGCATATTGTTGGCTAAGTGCTCTATTAAGTATTGTGATCACAGATCTGTGTCCCAGCTAGGTTGTAGACACTTAAGTCCTGTTACCCCCCCTGTCTCTACCTCGGGTGAGACTTCATCTGCTTCGCAGGTGTTGCTGAAAGGGACGGTAGTTAGGGTTTTGTTGGTGCGTTGTTGAAGTGTTGAACCCTGGGTCTGCCCCTGTGTGCCAACAAATGGTTCTGATGTCAAGACCTAAAACTGTGATTGTTGGGAACTGAAGAAAAGAGAAAGCTGTGTGCGTAGATCTGTTGTTGTAGTGCGCAGTAGTCTACTTGATTGTGAAGCTCTGTGCTAAGAAAGAAACCAAATTTGAAGAAAAGAGGTAAGATATTAAAGCTTTGTGCTCTGGTAAAGGTAAGATAAGTGGAAATTTTTTCTTTGAAAGTATGAATCTAGCTATGTTTGACAGATTTTGTCCTAGCCTAAAAACTAGGGCACATATAGAAGAAAGAAGATCTTATTTGAATAAATTTGATAGAAATAGAGAAAGATATGTTATTCATATGCATAGAAATAATTTTTGGACTAATAAGTGGATGCAGGAACCTAGAAATATTTTTTGCATATTGTAGGTCCATCACTTTGATCCCAGTACGCAGTACAAGAAAGATTGGGGATCGTTTAAGAGAAAGAGAGGATTGACATTGTCTTACAATTGCAGAAGATCGAGACATCTTGCTAAGGAATGCCCTGGTCTAGGTCCTATTTGTCTTTGTTGCAAAGTTGTTGGTCATGAGGTTTTGGATTTCCCTAGAATGATTGTTAAAGTTGAAAATATGAACCTGAGACAAGAAAACCATGAAGAAGGTCAAGAAACTAAGGATGTGCTAGAGAACCAAAAAGAATCAGAGACTATATTATTACAAATGAAAGAAACATTGAATGATCACAGAGACATCAGTTTACCAGAGATCTTAAAAGAGAAGCAGTGCATAGAAACAATAATAGGAGACTTTGACATAGATTGTGTTCTGGATGAGGAAACACAGGTGAATATCATGCCAGAAAGCACTTGGGAAATTTTGGGAAAGCCTACTATGGTTCCTTCACTGGGAAGGATGGGATTGTTTAAAGGAAAGATGATAACCCTATGTGGAAGAGTTAATAATGTACCTATGATTTCTCAAGGAGCATCGACTAAAGAAGAATTTGAGGTCATTATGTTTGTTGAGAACAGCGCCCCTTTTTCACTTTTTCTAAGAAAGACCTGGATTGAGAAAGATCAGGTCCAAAGGAAAACAGAAGAGGAAGCTACAGAACAGAAAAAGAAAGAACTAAGGGACTTCATGGCTAGTAAAATAGCACAAATAATAGAAGAACAAGAGGATAAGTCGAAGCAACAGAGGGCCAGAGAGTTAGTTGTCGAAGTTGAAAGAACACAAGAAGGCTTAAAGAACATATCCATGCACGAGAGAAGAGCACCCACCAGAGAAATAGTAAGAGAAGAGGTATTACACTCGAACCTTTGGAAAGACCCTCAGCAGTGCGAAGTTACTGCGCTAAGAGAAGATAAGAATACAAATGGAAATCTAGAGCCTCAGATCACAGGAAAGAAGGCAAGAAATCTCAGTAAGAAGAAAGCAAAGTTAGAAAAACTACAGGAACTTCCAGGGAAGACTTCGCAAAAGGCAGGCTTGCAGAACTTGAACCTCATCGGAATAGCATAACATCACAGAATGGCACTTTGCCTCGACGAAGATATATGACTGTTGGAGGCATCCCGATCGTTAGAAGGATGCTCCAGAACAGTTAGAAATGCAGTTATTTCCAGAAATATTGTCGTTGGACCATTGGGACCGTGCCACAATGGCCTGAATCATATTGATTGAGGAATTCCTACCCATTGGAGGAATTTGTTACGTTGTTTCTTATTTAACCCATCGACGATGCACTAGGACCACTTTTTGCAAACCGAGATATTCGAGCTAAAAGATAAGTGATTACATACCATGTTGTGTTGTCTATACCTCTCCATCGATTTAACTACCTTAAGTGTTCATTTGCCTACCCAAGTTATTTTATTACAAGTGTGAATGTTGGGTGAGCAGAGCGCGCTAGAGAAATCTGTAGAAAAAATCTTGATCGACCTCATGGCTGAGAAGGTCATGTATGTAGGCATATAGGCATCGTCAACAGGTAGATTTTAATCATCCCCCTCAACTGCATGTTGGTCTAGTCGAACCGCGACCGAGAAAATAAGCAAGCATCACGGCGATCTGGTGAATGCGAAGCAGATCCCATCGGTCTTTCCTGACTACATCCTGCCTTTTGCTGGTGTGGTTAGTCATGACATCGTCCCACATGATTTCAAGTACACTCTCATCACTGTGTACCTCCCGAAGGGGATACGTGCAGTCGGACCATAGTTGAGACTAATCCCAGCTCTCAAGATCAGCGATTTCAACTTGGGTTACTGAAAGAACTATGTGATGCTCACACTGCATAGGTACCTGACAAAGATGACTGGGAAGAATCCCAATATAGTTCCCCAACCATGGATCAAGGCGATCTCGAAACTAACAATCCTGAACATCATGAATATTCCCCACTTCGACAGAAATCAAGAGGTTAATGTGTGCGTTAAACTCCTCCTTTCATGCTACCATGGAGGTTGTCTCTGGTTAGATAGGCGCGTGACTGTGGATCCAACATTGATCCACCTCATCACTGGATTGAGCATGCAGGGACCATACCCTCGTCAGTTCTACCCAGGGAAGGTTGCATATCACTCCCTGGCATAGCAGATCAAGGAGGCCTATGGCGATGTGGAGAAGGGGAAGCGAGGCTACAAGGTAGCCTCCATCCAAAATGGCGCAGTGCTCATAGATTGTCATTTGATCGTTAGCAAGGTTGCCAGAAAGAATCGGCTGACACAAGTCACAGGTTCATAGTCGAACTTGCAGGGAAGTGTGTCGAAGGGATGCAAATGAACTGGGTGACATACCTCGTAAATGATTTATAGAAGGACTGTCATGAAGCACTGGATCAAGGCTACAAGTTTCACTTTACTTGGTCATTGATCTTAATAGCATTTGTCTCTTGGGAGATGCCAGAAGGAGCAACATTCCTGGCAGTCGAACCATCAGATCCATTGGCTGCAAGGTTCACCACCTTGTGGTATACAATCGATATGGCAAAGCAATGGCAATCAAATGTAGTGTTACACACATACTACCTACAACTCACACGCGCCATTGAATCATTCCCCCAAATGACCCCGAACACCTTCCATACATACAGGCCATTAGTGAAGTTTCACGCAGACCGACACTTCATCTACATCACTGCATGCAGGGATGAATAAGGAGGAGTTGTAGTCGTACTACAAATTGACTGATGAAGACATGGAGGAGATAACCAAGGAATGGCCAGCTGAATTCCTTGTATCGATTGAAGATGCAGAACTCTCTAACCCAGACATCATCGAAAGTCCTTTGGTCACCCAGACAGAGTATGATGGATAGAGCAACGCAAAGAAAAAGAAGAAAAAGGAAGAAGTGCAGTACATAGACAGTGAGGAGAAGGACAACACATCATAGGAAACTACGCCTGAATCACCTGAAGGAGGAGGAGGTGGCGAAGCAAACCAAGAGGAGGAAGGGGAAGAAGACAAGCAAGACAAGGGCAAAGTGACACCGCCAAAGGATCCCCTTATAGAGGTTGAGACATCAAAGAAAATGAAGGTTTCTCCACAGAAACCGTCAACGCGGAAGAAGACCCGAGCCAATAAGCCCCAGTCACAGAATGTGCTCACAGTGGATGATATCCAGCTCATCATCACAGCTATATAATATGCCTCAGAGCGTATCTTGTAGTGACATGAATCGAACCAAGAAAATTTGTATGACAGAATAGAGAATGAACTCAAAGACATCTAGCAAGCTATCCAGTCAAACAGTGTAGTGTCTACTACACCATCTTCCGCATAGAGTGTACAATTGGGGGATGAGCCCACCCAATTACGCAGATTAGCAGATGCAACAGAAGCTCGACTTCATCGAGTCCAAGAAGAAAAGGAGCAAGCCACAAAGGCCTTGAATCAAGAAAAGGAGGAGGCCTTAGAGAAACTTCGGGTTGCGCAGCAAGAGAAGGATGACATTAAAGCGAAGTTTGAGGAGGATAGCAAGAAGATATAGAGAGAAAAATACCAGTTGCTCGCGGAGCAGGTGGGGTTAAGAGAGGTAGTGACTAGAGAACTTCGCTTTGTGTTAGGCTTGGCACAGATGGAAGGAGAGACAGTCAAGATCCAAGTGGGGAAGCTCGATGAGGTCATTTAGCAGCTTCAAGCAAGAGTAGCAGAGCTAGAACTTCAAGCAGTGTCAAGCACTCTACAAGAAGTGAGAGATCAGAGGGAAGAAACTTATAGGAGCATGGTAGAAAGAATCAGGGTGTTGGCTTCATAATGTAAGCAACTAAGTAATCAAAGTGCATAGACCTATGAGCGCCTTGCAGAAGACCTGAAACTAAGAACCTTGGAGGCACTGCTCTAGGAGGTGAAGCAACGGGCATCGACTATGCAAGCGTAGATGAATTTGCTTACTGCAATGGAGAAGATGAAAAGGTCACAGGAAAAGTGCGTAGTTCAACAGCAAGTCACTTCCATCCAGAGTAGAGTTATGGAGGTGACACAGAGACTCCATCTGGTGCAGGACAAAGCCTGCATTCTTTTTGAAGAGATTGAGGGACAAGGCTCACAGTTGGAATAGGTGGTCGCAATAGTGGAACAATGCCTAGAATGCCCTGTCACCAATCAAGTAATTCAGGAGTTCACAGAGCAGGAGGCTCTGGCGAAGTAGCAAGTCGAGGCAGCTCGAGGCCTTCAAAGAAGTTTTACCCAAATCAAAGTGACTCAGGACGAGTCACAGGTGAGTGTTGGGGGCATGTTGGCCCTCAACCAAGTTTTGGGAGAACCTTGTTCGTGTTTGACCATTTTTGGGACTTCGACAAGCTGGTCGAAGATGGAGCACCCAGGGGAAGCGAAGATCGTGGGATCTCACCCATTTTTGCAGGCTTTTTGGGTTTTTAGGGTTTATTTAACAGGTATGGGATGTTGGCCCATGGGTTTACCCATGCTTAGGCACTTTTTCTAATGTATAAATAAGTATCTAAGTGATGTAAGAAGTAGTTACTAGTCATTGATCGGCTTAGTGCTCAGCTAGTGAGCTTTGTGCATGAATGTGTTAAGACTTGCAGAGCTAAGTGCAAGCGTTTTGTAAGTTCTTTGTACACATACTATGTAAGGCTTTGTTCCCTAACCTAATTCGGGGAAGGAGGACCTGGCGAGGTGCGCGTAGATCTCCTGTCCCTTGGTGGAGTCATCTATGTGGCTCTATGTCTATAAGAAGATTGAAGGAGACTAATAAAGAAGAAGAAGATTTGGTGGATGTAGCCCCACACTGGGGTGAACCACGTGTATCATGTGTTGATGTGCTTTGTGTTATATTGTTCATGTGATTTATATATATATTTGCTTAGTGCATTGTTCTTGATGTATGATAGATAGATATGTGAATTCTTAGTGCTTTATGATGTGAATAAATGCTAGATCTGCTCTGATGTTATGTGTTAAATGGTTAGATGTTCTTAATCTTGATTACTACTGCGCTGATATGTAATAAGGGTTTAACCTGCGATGTGATTAAGGATCAAAGACTGATGCATATTGTTGAATAAGTGCTTTTTTAATTATTTTGATCACAAATATGTGTCCCAGCTAGGTTATAGACACTTGATTCCTGCAACCCCCCCCCCTATACCTCGGGTGAGACTTCATCTGCTTCGCAGGGGTTTCCAAAAGGGTCAGTAGTTAGGGTTTTTTTGGTGCGTTGTTGAATCATTAAACCTTGGGTCTGCCCCTATGTGCCAACACTTGGGAAATTACAGAGTGATAACAGGTTGCACAGAATCAAAGCATGCAGTGTTAATACCTTTGGAAAGGTCAAAGGAAAGCGTAGGAAAAGGATCACCTTAAGGAAGTGCTACTGGGATCGAATTCCCAATAGATCAACTGTAGAAAAACCTTCAGAAGTGTGAGGAAACTCTGTTACAGTTGGGAGATATGACAACCATCGAACGCTGACCGAAGGCACAAATCAATGATCATGGTTCAGTTGGAATCCAAGTGTAAAATCAAAGGAGTCTCAGAGGAATCAAACCTCTAAAGGAAATTGATCCAAGGTCAATAAAGCTTCGGGGGAAGACGGATAAATGAGAGTCATCAGATCTAGTTGAGAAATTATGGGTATAACCAGAGTCGTTAGATCGAACCATTAAAACCTCAGTCATTCAACTAGGTTGATGAGTTCTGTGGTCATTTGGCGTTGATTGTTCATTGGACAAATGAGTTTGAAATAGGTGGAATCCCTGAAGTCTGAAACCACGAATTAACGTAGGTCATCAATCAAAGTCTAGTAGAAATTTATAAAGGTTCAAGACTCTAAAACTTCACCACTTCGGCAACTATTGAAGATAAGGAAGAGTTACAAAGCTACAAAGTGTCGAAGCCCCAAAATCCAACCAATCGTCGGATCAAGGAGGAACTTTGGGTGAATTCTCGGCCTTATAATTGAGTATAATGGAAGGACAGGGAAAGCCACAATATCCCAAAGTCACGAAGTAATGTAATTATGCAGACCATTGATCTAAGATCCCTTCGGGAATTTTCTCAATCTTATATCAAGTAGTGGAAGGATGGCGTAAGCACTTCGGTAGGTATAACTCTGGGGGGGTTGAATGAATTAAGATTTGTAATATCCTGAAGTCCCAGAGTCGCGAATCCTCAAAATAAATAAGGACCATCAATCTCAACACTTTATCAAGTCATATTCATTGGATTAAACTAGTGGAAGGATATTGTAAGCGGAGGTATTAACCGATGGTAAGCAGTCATCGTCACTTTATGATCAGTTCGCCAGGTATAAATTTGGGGGAGTTGAACAAATTGAGAGTTGTAGTATCCTGGATTCTTGGAGTGTCAAAGTTCCGAAATAAATAAGGACTGTCCATCTCAACACCTTATTAAGTCATGATTGTTAATTTCATTGAATACTCGGTCTTTGTATTTTGTAATCTATCGATGGTAGAGTGAAGCTCCCGATTGTAAATTTTTAGCACACACTCTAGTTCTCTGGTTATGTATCGGTATGTAAGATTTCTTGCTTAATGATAGACAATCCTCTCACCCCATCTAGTTTTCATCTCATACTGAGAGATTTCGTGATCGACTGATTCGCGTGAATCATTGCAATTATGTTATGATAAAGGATTTATTGTTGCATTGTTGTAGTCTCCGGTTTTCTTCGTTTGAATGTAAGAATATCTTGTGTTTAGATGTTTTCTCCTACAGTCTGTTAGAAACTTGATGTTTACAATATACCTTTTCTTTTCTCCTATACAAGTCTTCCTCCTGCTCACCCTCACTACAACCTACTGTCTGAAGTTTATCTAAGACCTTATTTGCCCATGCATGCCTGGCCTAGTTTCGGAGTTAGAACCACATCGTCTTGAGTTAACTTCCATTCGATCACCCCATTAAACAAATTGTGACATAAACTGATGGGCGTCGGGCTCTGCTCCTGCTGCAATCCAGGGGTGACCTCCGTCGCCAACATTTCTGGCGCCGTTGCCAGGGACGAAGTTGAAAATTTTCCCTGGGATTGAACGACATTGAGCCTCTGATTTTAAAGGTGCATCAGGTATCATAGCCTTTAAAGATTGCTACTGTGCACCTGGTGACTCCATTGTGACGACTCCATTGTGATGACTCCACTATGGCGAACCTGTTGTGTTAATTGTGGCTTTCAGAGGTAGACACACGCGGTCTCATCCACAGCTGCCTCTAGCTACACCTAAAGCTGATCTGGAGGTGGTTCTCAGGAAAGGAAAGGCCTCTGAAGAAGAATCTTCCACCGCCGAACCAGGTAATCCACCATCTCCTTCTGTAGGAACTCCATTTTCTCCTTCTCAGTTTCTTAACAGGCCTCCTTCAGAGGTTTCCCGTTTCCTGAATTTTGGAAGTGTTCCTGCTGAGTTTTCCCCTCCTACTCTGGGATTCAAGGGAGAAATCCTTGTCACTCCCCTCTCCTATAAAGTTGTACCTTGGCATAGACCCAGGACTACAGAATATTTTCCCACTCCTGCACAAAGAGGAGCACCTGCTTACTTGAGCCCGTTAGCCTTCTCCTCAAATCCCCTTTTATTTCCCATTCCACTTCAGGACGCATTCCCAGTAGCCCCGTTGCAAACTCCTTCTCCTCCAGGCTCTCCTCCACCTAATATTCCTATGACTGGTGCTAATCCCCCTCTAAATAGAATGGACACCATAGTCGCTGCCATATATGCCCCCTTAATTCTACCCCATCCTATGAATCCTCTCCCTGCTGGAGATTACTTGAAGTATATGCCCAAGTTCACTGGGGAAGGAGACATAACTGCGGAAGAGCACCTGGTTTCTTTCTACAGTTATGCAGACAACCTGAACATTGAAAATGAAGATGTCTAGATGAGAGTATTCATCCAGAGCATGGATGGCGAGGTGAGGAAATGGTTTAGAGGATTGGCCCCTGGATCTATTGTTGGGATCGAGGCCCTAGATAGTGCTTTCCTAAGGCAGTGGGGAGATAGGAAGGATTTCATGTATTACATGACGGAGTTCGGGTCTTTGAAGAAGATGGAAAGAGAGTCTGTCTCCGACTTCTCCAAAAGATTCAATAAGATGTATAACAAAATCCCTACTGAAATAAAGCCTTTAGAAGCCTTAGCCAAGATTTCTTATGCTAGTGTGTTTGGCCCCGATTTCTGTCTATTACTGAGAGAAAGAAGAGCCACCTCCTTATCTCAAATGCAAGATGCAGCCATAGAGGTGGAATCTAATGTATTAGCAGCTGATAGACTGAGTAACAAGGCCGACGCAGACAGAATAAAGGGAAGATCGGAAACCTCAACTTCTGGCCCATCGGTGCCCCACCCTCAAGTGGATGAGCTGACCAGGATGGTGAAGTCTCTATCTGCAGAGATGGAGAGAATGAAGGTGGAGGGGAGGCAAGCATACAAGAGCCCCCAAAATGCAGAAAACAAAGGAGGTTTCAAGAGGCCAAACAATATTACTTCCTCGACTGTGCAAAGGGAGAGGGGAAGGGACAGAGAAGACCAGAAGATTCAGGCCCCTTTTCAAAACAATTTTGTGGCTGAAGGGGAAGAAGGGGAAACAGATGAGCTTGATCCTAAAATCCATTGCTTTGGGGACACTCCTCCTTTTCCTCATCTCACTCAATCAGCATATGAGGAGTCTCTCATGGACAATCATCTAAATGAACTGAGCAAGGGAGACAAGACTAGTGGCACCCAAGGCAGATATAATCTGAGGTCTAAGAAAAAGACAATAGCACCTGATGTCCCTGAGCAGTCCACTAGAATGGATAAACCTGCTAATGAAGTAGAAAATAGTCACAGAGGTAAGAATCCCCGACCCGTCTCTCCCATAGTCCAGAGTCATGTTCCCAAAATAAGAGAAATTTTGAAGCTTACATCTTCTTTCAATTTCGAACATGAAATTCAAAAGATCAGAATCCCTGTGCCCCTAACTGAATTTATTAAACATGAAGGGTTCAAGAAACACTTCTCTGAGATTTTGCAGTCTGAGGTCTCATGCCTTCCCACAGACTCCATCAATTTGCAAGATGAAAGGCCAACAGTTGTTCTAGGTCCTATGGTAGAAGACAGGAATGACTCATCCCCTCCCTTCTACACTTCCTTGAACATACATGACAAGGTACTGCACAACTTCTTGATGGATTCAGGGGCTTCTCATAACCTCATGCCCAAAATGGTCATGGAAGAATTAGGGCTAGAAGTCACCTAAGCCTATCATGACCTCTATTCCTTTGACTCTAAGAAAGTTCAATGTCTCGGGGTTATCAAAGACCTGGTCGTGACCTTGTTTCAGTTGCCCATGAAAAGTGTGGTCATGGATATTGTAGTGGTTGATGTCCCCCCCAAGTTTTGTATGTTGTTATCAAGATATTGGATAAAAAGACTGGGGGGAACTTTGCAGATGGACCTAACATATGCTACTATCCCATTGTTTGGGGGAGAACATAGGAGGCTATACAGAGAAGCCCAATTGGCCTATATAAGCAGTGATGAAGCCAATCCTACCAACCATCCCATTTTTTCCTTGGACACTGATTTAGGTTCCAGCCTACTGCAACTCACTCATGCTCCCGAGCCTCCTCTTAAGCTCAAAAAGCAGCCCACCACTCCTCATCAATTTCCTCCCTCCATCACCCCCATCTGGAAAATGTTTTTTGATGGAGCCTATTCCAGGGAAGGTGCTGGTGTTGGGGTGTTTTTTGTGTCACCTTCCCATTTCCCTGTCATATAGGCTAGAATTTGAAACCACCAACAATGTGACAGAGTATGAATCTCTTGTTCTAGGTATGAGGGCTGCAAAATAAATGGGAATTAAAGAGATAGCAATATTTGGAGATGCTGAGTTGATCATCCAGCAAGTCAGAAATGCCTACCGTGCTAATAATCCTTGGCTCAGAAATTACAGAAATGAGGTATGGGACTTGATTGATAGTTTCTTCTTGGCCTTTAACATTTCTTTCATTCTGAGGGGGGGAAATACTTCAGCCGATTCTTTAGTTGTCTCGGCTAGTTTGCTCAAAGTTCCTCTTCCGCCGATGGTCAAATCTGATGTTGAAATAGAATATAGGCCCTATGTACCGGACAATGTCAAGCATTGGAAGGTATTCAAAGATGATCTGGAAATCGAGAAATTTCTCCAATCTGTTGATGAATTTTCTGCATTGCACATTGATTAGGATCCTGATACGGAAGATGACCCTCACCCTGAGGTGTTTTTAAATAAAATTGCTAACCACCAGATCATTCAGCTACCTAGCAATCACATTCCGAGGGGACTAATTCCTTTAGAAAGATTGTTCGATGGGAATGATGTGGCAGTAAAGGGTAGGGTTGTAGGTGAAGATGCTAATACAACCGAGTGCAACATTGGCACACCGGAGGAGCCTAAGTTTGTCAAGTTGTCAAGGAATTTAACCACCGAACAGAGGGCCGAATATACTGAGTTGCTGAGAGAATTTTCGGATGTGTTTGCTTGGACCTACGAAGACCTCAAGACGTATGACACATCCATCATTGAACACAAGATCCCATTGAAGGAAGGGGATAAGACATTCAGGCAAAATCTAAGGCAGATAAATCCCATGTTGTTGCCTGTCATGGAGAAAGAAGTGAAGAAGTTGTTAGAGGCCCAGATCATCGTCCCCTTGAGATATTCTGAATGGGTGGCCAATTTGGTTCCAGTAAGAAATAAAAGTGGAGAAATCGGGCTTTGTGTCGATTTCAGGAACCTGAACAAGATCTCAAAGAACGACAATTATCCCCTACCCAACATGGAACACATATTGCAGAGGGTAACCGGTGCATCTAGGATTTCCATGATCGACGGTTTTTCTGGTTATAATCAGATATCGGTCATGCCTGAAGACAGATAAAAAACAGCCTTCACCACTCCTTGGGGCACATTCATGTATGCCAAAATGCCATTTGGACTAATGAACGCAGGAGTGACGTTTCAGAGAGCCATGGACATAGCCTTCATCGGGGAGAAAGATAGGTTTGTGGTGATCTATCTGGATGACATAACACTTTTCTCCAGGTCTGACAAAGAGCACTGTTGTCACCTGAGAAAGGTTTTTTCGAAGTGTCGGAGGTTTGGCCTTTCTCTAAATCCCAAAAAATCTTTGTTTTCTATGGAGGAGGGGAAGCTATTAGGCCATATAGTATCATCAGAAGGAGTGAGGATTGATCCTAGTAGAGTGAAGGCAATTCGGACCCTGTCACTTCCCAGATCTAAGAAGGAGGTTCAGGCCTTTTGGGGGAAGATTAATTTTCTGAGGAGATTCGTCTCGAATTTTGCCGAGCTGGTGAAACACATCACAGCCATGCTCAAGAAGGGAAATGAAGTGAAATGGACCTCTGAGCCTAGGGAATCTTTTGTCCAAATAAAAAGGGCATTGACTGAAGCACCTGTGTTGATCAGTCCTGACTATTCCAAGGATTTCCTAATCTTCTCTTTCGCTTCTTTTGATACAGTAGCAGTGGTCTTGTTGCAGAAAAATGAGGAAGGGCGAGAGCAACCCATCGCCTTCTTCAGCAAGGCATTAAGAGATGCAGAGGTCAGGTATGAAATCATGGAGAAACAGACCTATGCCTTAGTGAAAGCTCTCAAATCTTTCAGATTCTATGTCTTTCACTCAAAAGTGACTGCATACATTCCTTCAGCCTCTGTGAAGGACATCCTTGTACAACCCGATATTGATGGGAAGAGGAGTAAATGGATAGCCAATATCCTGGAATTTGACTTGGAAATAAGGCCTACCAGATTTATCAAGGGTCAAGGCTTAGCCAAGTTGTTGGTTGAAGCTAATCGCAAATCTTTGGGGGTGGATTTTGTCAATGAATAATCAGAAAATCAGCAGAATCAGTTGTCCGACATAAGCCCTCAAACAGAACCCTTGTTGGATCGATGTCCTTGGTATAAGGATGTCATATATTTTCTGCAGGAGTTGCGGCCCCCAGATGGCCTATAAAGAAACAAAGCAAGATCTCTGAAGCTCAAGGCAGTCAGGTACTACCTTATCAATCAAATTTTATACTGGAAAGACCCCCTGGGAGTGCTTTTAAAATGCATGGATCCATAAGAGGCCGACAGGATCATGGTTGAATTTCACAACGGCCTATGTGGAGGGCACCATTCCTGGAAGACCACAGCCCACAAAATTATTAGAGATGGGTACTACTGGCCCACCTTGTTCGTTGATGTCCATAGAAGGGTTAGAGCCTGTATCACATGCCAAAGATTTTCAGGAAAGAAACAACTCAAGTCCCTGCCTTTAAAGCCTGTAGTTGTTTCGGGACCTTTCCAGCAATGGGGCCTAGATTTTATTGGAGAAATCCACCCTGCTTCCAGCGGGCAGCAAAGATGGATCCTGGCAGCCACAGACTTCTTTACTAAGTCGATTGAAGCTATCCCCACCAGGAGTGCCTCCCACAAGGTAATCATTGGATTCCTGGAAGACCTCATCGTAAGGTTCGACTTCCCAAGGAATATTGTTACTGATAAAGCAACCTATTTTAAGGTTGAGTTGTTAGTCAAGTTTTGTGAACAATTTGGGATCAAACTGATTCACTCCACCCCATACTATCCCCAGGGAAATGGTTTAGTAGAGTCCTCCAACAAAAGCCTAATAAGGATCATCAAAAGATTATTGGAGGACAACAAAAGGGCTTGGAACTCGAAGATGAAATTTTCTCTATGGGTTGATCGGGTGACCACAAAGAGATCTATAGGCATCTCCCCTTTCCAGTTAGTTTATGGAGCAGAAGTTGTCCTCCCTTCTCAGCTGGCCATTCCCGTAGTGAAATTCTTCCAGGATTATCAAGAAGAGCCCAATGACATGATCAGAAGGATTCATCAACTTGTAGAAGTCCAGCAGGCCAGAGAGCAGGTAATGATCATAATTCAAGACCATCAGCAGATGACCAAGCAGGTATTTGATAAGAAGGCCAAAAAGGAGGGGTTCCATATAGGAGACATGGTGCTGAAATGGGATGCTCCTAAGCAAGATAAGGGAAAACACAGAAAATTTGAAGCCCTGTGGATCGGGCCTTTCAAAATCTCTGAGGTTTTCTCAAATAACACGTACAGGTTGCAAGATTTAGAGGGTGAAGAAGTTTTCAGCAGCCCAATAAATGGGCATTTTCTTAAAAAATGTTTTGTCTGAGCCTTCTGTGGCTCCTGTGTTTTGTAAATATTGTCCTTTTTAGTTCTTTGTTTTTATTGTTTCGGCTTAGTAAATGAATCCATAGCCCAACAGCAAGGCACTGGAACTGCAAAATGCATCCTTAGAGCATCACAGGGATGACTCTATCCCCCATGGAGCCTAATGTTAGTAACATTTCTCGTCTGAAGCACAAGAGCGATCAGGTCTGCAAGTGGCGCGACGAGCGCCGAGCGCAGCTCACAGAAGAAATCCATTTCGGGCTTAAATCAAGCAAGTGAGCAGTCTGATTTCAAGCGGTCAGGATTCACTCGAAGGAACAGATCAACGGTTGGCGGGAAATCGTGGTTAACGAATTTGCGCCGAGGTTAGCGCAATGGATAGCGCCCATATTATGTGCAGGGAAAGATAGCAGTCGTCCATCCAGAGGACGTGTGGCGCAAGATCTAGTCGCGTCGACATTTCAGCATTCGGGAATTCGAGGGGTGAAGGTTTTGTGTTGTCCTATGTCTCGAAACCCCGAACCCCGAAAGCACCGAAGGGGCCCAAAGTCGGGCCCGCAGTATTACGGGGAAATCTCATCCATCCATCCGCAGGAGACACCTGGCGCACGATTAGGTTCCTCGTCGTTTCGCCCATCGCGATTCCAAGGCTCAAGGTGTAGCATCGTCGTATTCCCGATGTGCGAGGTGTCGGGGGTGCCCAGGACCTGGGCCCACAGCATCGTCGGGAGATTTCAGAACCGTCAGATCTAGAGGGACGCATGGCGCCAGATTAAGCTGTCTCGGTGTTTCACTCATCGCAATTTCAAGAAACAGGGATCAGTCCCTTCCTATTCGCGAACGCCAAAAGTGCCTTTGAGAGTAAACACAGGGTCACAGCCCGTGGTCACTGAGGAAAGAAAAGAGTTGTGCAAAAGGGGCCAAAGGCATCGGGTTTCAGTCACAGAGAGGCCCGTCATGACCTCCAGTTTCCATCAGGCCTGACCTCGATCCTGGTTTCCGCTTGGAGTAAATGAAGGCAAGAAGGGGTGGCTGAAACCTATCCTCATTCATTAAGTGTAAGGTATGGAGGGTCTGGCAAGCGGTCTTCTCGAGAGGATCCTGTGTACCCATTTTTCCAGAGAATTCATGCCGAGTTCTCGACTAGCCAGAGGAGGTCTGCACACGCTAGCTCAGTTTTTAATGGCTCAGCTACTCCCCTTACAAGAGCCACGCGCAGTTAAGGTGGTGTCTGATGAAGAGTATCTGTCTAAATTCGGTTGAAAGGACACCAAGCCTTGGATGGTTGAGCACGCCTCTGTTAGGCGAATTTTTCTTAGTATATAGACTTGGTCTTTGTATTTTGTAATCTATCAATGGTAGAGAGAAGCTCCCGATTGTAAAGTTTTAGCACACACTCTAGTTCTCTGGTTATGTATCGGTATGTAAGATTTATTGCTTAATGACAGACAGTCCTCTCACCCCATCTAGTTTTCATCTCATACTGAGAGAGTTCGTGATCGACTGATTCGTGCGAATTATTGCAATTATGTTATGATAAAGGATTTATTGTTGCATTGTTGTAGTCTCCGGTTTTCTTCATTTGAATGTAAGAAGATATTGCATTTAGATGTTTTCTCCTACAATCTGTTAGAAACCTGATGTTTACAACAAACCTTTGCTTTTCTCCTATACAAGTCTTCCTCCTGCTCACCCTTACTACAACCTACTGTCTGAAGTTTATCTAAGACCTTATTTGCCCATGCATGCCTGGCCTAGTTTCGGAGTTAGAACCACATCGTCTTGAGTTAACTTCTATTCGATCACCCCATTAAACAAATCGTGACATAAACTGATGGGCGTCGGGCTCTGCTCCTGCTGCAATCCAGGGGTGACCTCCGTCGCCAACACAGTCAACGGGAGATTAAATATCAATCGTTCAGTCTACTAGTGGAGATAATATAAGTACTTCTGCGAAATGTACTTCAGGGAGAATTACTCCAGAAGAATGAAAGAATGCTAGAGTTTGAAGAACCTTGTTCCAGCACCAGTCTCATGATAAGGTAAAGGGGTTGATTAGAGGTTTGAAGCGCCTAGAAGTAAACAATCCTATGAACATTTTCGAACGAGGTCTTGTGTAGAATAATAAAGAGAAAAGTGCTAAAGGAACATCACTTAGAGTAGATAAGCCCATGGTTTCGATCTCATGGTCATAAGGAAAGTGGATTGAAGGAAACACATGTGCAGAGTTTGAATTTTGTACCACTTTAAAGGGCTTGTGGAACAATTTGAAAATATTAGCACACAACCATTCCATTGTCGCTACATGATCCTGTTTGCACATGAAGGGATTAAATACAAAGGATTTGAAGTCTTTAAGTTAAAAAAAGCTATTATCAGCATTATTCTTAAATTAAATGAAGAGGTGAAACGGTTCATTGTCAAAAGACACAATGGTTCAATATTATACCTACTGAAATACTATATAAACCAGAAATTGTTGATAAAAGAAAGTGTTTTTGTGGTCTACATTAGAAGATCAGAAGCAATTTCAGATTCCAAGGAAGTAAGACAAATATACTTATGAAGTGAGGGTGGAAGGGAGGAGAAATGAAGGATTAGTATTCTTTGCTAATTAAAGTTTAAAATAGGGAGTTGGTGCTTCCTAGGGTTGGATCCCTAAAACCTCGGAGTTGGTGCTTCCTAGGGTTAGTGCCCTAAAGCAAGGGAGTCGGTGCTTCCTAGGGTTGGAGCCCTAAAACAAAAAGGGGAGTTGGTGCTTCCTAGGGTTGGTGCCCTAAACAAGGGGATTTTTGTCTCCTAGAGTTGGTTCTCTAAATCAATATTCATATAAAACTTGTAATTTGTAATTTAAAGTTTATACTTATTAATGTTATTTACTGAAGTTTCTTGCTAATCAATAAAGTTAATAAATAATTATTTTAAAATTGTTAA
>JZKD02S1609582.1:166712-190151 GCA_000966675.3 Picea glauca | reverse complement strand
CTTCCTAACCTCTTAACTCAACAAAAGTATGGTGATCTTGGAAAGCTTCTCTTAATGCTTTTCGAGCACAGAAACAAAATTCTAAAGAATCACAAGTAATCATTTACCCTCTTAATGTCCGATAGACCAATTAGGTCTTAGTGGACGTTAATCATCATCATCATCATCAATGGTGCATATCAATTCACGAGCATGGGTGGTAAGTCATGTCTTTTGACAATATGTGTGATTATCATAATTAATTAATAATTGTTCTCATATCACTACATGGCATTATGGTGTTAACTAAGGTGATAATATATATTGTTTTTTTAGGTATATTTCATTTTCTCGTGTTTAGAAAAAATCCATGCAAAAATTCCCCAAGTGGACTCATACACTCATGGTATCAAAAACATAGATTATGCACTAATTCGTTGATATTTTTAGTATAGTTGAGGATATGATCAAGATTATATTGACAATGAGCATCTTTATAAATTATAAATTGTTAGTTTGTTTTCTAACTTTTTTTTATTGAAGGAAATGCAAGCCAACCTGAGGAAATATGTTCATAAAACTAGTAACCAGCTATTTATGAGATTCTTATTTTAACCATACGTGAAAGTTGACATTGTGTTTTATTTTATTATAATCATATAACTTGTACAATGAGAATCTTAAGTTTGAAAAACTCTACATCCCTTCCTTGATATGTACTTCTAGGTTTGATTATATATATAAATATCATCATTGTGCTTGATTTATAAAAAGGTTTGGGATTGAGGGAATCATTCTCATCCAGGAACAAGTATAGCATGTTAATGTTGGTTTTTAACTGCACTATTTCAAATGGAAAACATACTTATTTATACAAACTTTCTTATATTTTTACATGTCATTAGAGTTTTAGTTAGGATGTAATAATCAATATTTGTGTTATTTCAAATGGAAAGCATACTTATTTATACAAACTTTTTTATATTTTTACATGTCATTAGAGTTTTAGTTAGTATATAAAAATCAATATTTGTGTTGATTTTGTGATAAGTCTTTCTTATATTTTGACATGTAATTAGAGTTTTAGTTAGTATATAATAATCAATATTTGGGTTGATTTTGTGATAAGTTTTTGTATTAGATATGAAATTGATTTGGATTGGATCATTATATTATTCTTCATATATCTCAATGTTTTTAGAGTGAAAAACATTGGAGGAATCATCTTGCAGGGTCATTTCAGTGGTAGGTCTCAATTTGGAAAATTCGGGTCTAGAACCTTTCGGATCCATTTGGAAGCATCAAATGGAATTTTTTGGAGTTAAACTTTTCCCATGCAACTTCAACCTTGTGATGATATTCTACACATTGATACCTTCCCAACGGTGCAAACATTGTGTCTATCGGAGCTCGTGTGCAAACGTTATGCCTCTCGCAAGTTGACCTACCATGTTGAACACCATGGTACGAGAGGATGCCATGTCAACCCCCATTACTCACACATATGGGGCTAGCCACGTATGTAATTTCAATAATATTCTAGAAGGTCCAAAACCCTATCACATTTGAGGGTTGAGGAAGTCAAAAACCTACCCCTATATGGATATCAGGCTATGTTAAATACCATGCCACTAAGAGGACAAGGGGTTCCATTCTATGTTATTGTATTTTGTTTCATAGTAGACCAGAACAACCAATAGTGGGAAATTAGAGCTACTTTAGTATTTGCATGCCCAAAGTTATAGAAAACCATGGACTACAAGTGGATGGGATTCTTACAGCAATTTCATTTGGTCATAAAGTATAAGAAGGGTAGCACAAACAAGTTGGCAGACATGCTTTCACGGCCACCCACATCAAATATTATAGCTTTGGGAACTCTGGTGCACATGGATCCTTTTACCCATGATGCATACAAAGAGGCATACACAGAAGATGAGGACTTCAGGGAAGTGTTTCAGCAGCTACAAGGACAAATTCATATAGAAGAAGGTGATGGCAAGGTTGACTATCATTTCCAGAATGGTTTACTCTACAAGCTCGAAAATCTCTCTATTCCTAAAGGTGAATGATTGTAGCTTATCGGAGAGGCTCACACCTCCAAGTTTGCAGGACATTTTGGCATTAAGAAGAGAGTTTCCAACTTACGGAGGTATGTGTATTGGACCAAAATGAAAGAAGATGTAGCACAATATATTAGAGGATGTATACTTTGTTGTAACAGAAAGCCCAGTAACAAGAAGAAATGTCTATACCATCCCTTACTTGTACCCACTTGAACTAGGGAAAGTTTTTCTATGGATTTTGTGGGAGGTTTACCAACAACCAAGAAGGGACATGACTATTTATTCGTGTTAGTTGATAGGTTCAGCAAAATGTGCATTTTCATGCCTTGTAAAAAAAACATCAATGGACAAGAAGCAACAAACAAATTTTTTGAACAGGTATGGGTTCATTTTAGGATACCAAGGAGTATCATCTTGGATAGGGACACAATATTTCTCAGTTCCTTTTGTACTACATTGTGGGAGAAGATGGACACTAAGATCAAGAGATCTACGACATTCCATCCACATACAGATGGGAAAACAAAAGTATTCAACAGGACTTTGGTGCATCTTTTGAGGGGTTATAATCAGAATCATTTGAAGACTTGGGATAAAAATATAATCTATATACAACACTCTTATAACAGAGCAGTCCACACTTTCTACTAGTAAGTCACCTTTTGAAACTTGGTTTGGATATTTGCCACCTTCACCCTTAGATGTTGTGTATGGATAGCAAGGAGGAGTGAGGGAGGACCTCATAGGGGATGCATTAAAAGTAGAAAACATTGTTGAGAAGATCGAGAAGATCCATTTGCAAGTACAAGAGACGTTGAAGAAGTCACAAGAAAAGTACAGGGCTAGAAGTGACCAACACAAAACAGAGAGAATGTTTCAAGTGGGAGACAGAGTATGGTTACAGTTGAATAAGGAAAGACTACAGGGTCATGGTAAGAATATCAAGGCTATGTGGTATGGTCCTTTTGAGGTATTGGAAAAGGTGGGAGATAATGCCTACAGACTCAGTTTACCCCCATACATGTGCATTTACTCAGTGGTGAATGTGGAGAATCTCAAACTCATTGAGCCCTCCATGTTGGATCAAAAGGAGGAGCAGGTCCTATCTTCCATAGAGAATTTATCACCAGATGCTCAAGCAGAGTTGGCAGAGGACACAATTTTGCAGAAGTGATCCAAAGCTACAAGACAGGGGCAGCATGACCTTTGGCAAGTTGGGTTGAAAAGACAACTTCCAGGCAAAGCAAAGTGGTACTCCAGGGAGAAGGTAGAGGAAAATTTTCCTCACCTCATTCAGTAAATATTTTGGGGACCAAAAGCCTCCCCAAATGGGGAGGTGTCATATTGGATCATTATATTATTTTTCATCTATCTTGATGCTTTCAGAGTGGACAAAATTGGAGGAATCAACTTGCAGGGTCATTTTAGTGGCAAGTCTCAATTTGGAAAATTGGGGTCCAGAACCTTTCAGAGCCATTTTGAGGCATCAAACAACATGTTTTGTGGTTTAAAACTTTCCCAACATAGTTAGGACCTACATGAAGATTTGAATTGTAGCCATGCATGCGACTTTTGCGTAGAGAAATTCGATGTTTTCTGCATTGTATTTTGCAGATCCTGTACGAACATGTGAAAGATCCCAGAATCTGCTTGAAGGAGCCTACAAGCCCAACCAAGGAGCCATCATTTGCTAGCTGCCAAGTCTCCAAGAATCTGTGCAAAGGAACATTGTGGCTTGTGTTAGTGTGTGCAGAACGTGGAGGGAAATTATCAAGGAGATTGTGTAAACTGCCACTGTTGTCTGGAGTGCTCAGATTTTTATTTGTACTTGGGTTTGATTTCAACGATTTGTGAAAATGGAAAATTTATTCTCACTACTCGAAAATTCAGAAAGGTTACAAGCATTGATTATATCATCTCATTTGACGCAAAGGATGTGTCAAGGGGAAGTAATACTTATGTGGGAAAGTTGAGATAAAATTTCCTTGGAACCAAGTTATGAGCTAATTGTTAATCAGTGCTCTCCAAAGGGGCTATGTGATGGATTTTTTTGTTGTGTCCTGTGGAAATTGGGTGAATTTTATCTATTCTACATCGTACCATTGGTGTGCAAGTCTATGGTGAAAGAAGTGGCAGGCTTGTGATTTTGATTGATTACAAGTATATTGTATTTATTATTTTTGTTTGTGAAAATTACACTATGAAGAATCAATTAATTGAACAGAGTAACATTTAAATTAGTGGTTCTCGACGTTCTTCAGTGCAAAGAGATCACAACATTGGTTTGAGTATGTTTACAAGTCTGTTATATGTTGATGGGTCGTGTTGTGCTTCAGGCTTCAAGAGCATCGGTTAGAGGTTACTTTTTATGAGATCTTTGTAGGTCAAGTGGTTTGATCAACTTTTGAACACATTCAGTATCCAAACCACCTTCCTAGCAACTCACAGTTAATGGAAAGAGAAATATCTGACAGATGGTGGTAGGTCTATTGAGTGGTTTATTACAACTTTTATCTCGGAAACCCCGACGAGCCAAGTCTGTCAATATTGTTGATCTTGCAAGTTCGTCGACAATGGTTAGAAGCAGTTATGTTTTAAATGGAGGTTAGGTCGTAGCTCGAAGTTATGTGATGAAGAAAGAGCGGTGTCTACAAGATTCCATAATGGATGTGAGTGTTGAGGAAGACCAGTGAGACAATGTGACTAATATGACTAATATAAATGTAATTTGTGATTGTAAGTTTTGTAGGCTAAGCATTAAGGGGACGTGTTGGAGATAATGATTAGCTTAGAAATTGGTTTAGATTTGTTAGGGTTACTTGAAGTCTCTTGAGCGATTATCTCAACAACTTTATCTAAATATGAAATAAGTTGGATCTCACAACAAGATTGTAAATGTATTTATATTGTGTAAATACTTAATGAAAAATAGATTTTTTTGTGCATCTTGTTTTCCATTTCTTTCAACTTCACTGAGAAAAAATCCATAACATATGGCTTCCAATAATATTACTAAGGTGTGTTTTGTAATATATTAGTGCAATAAATAAATATTTTAAATAACACAATGCACCATAACCCTCATGCACACGTATGTTTATGAAGAATTCGGTGTCAAGAACAAAATGTTGCTCCACCAAAAATACTTATAATGCTTCATTGGTAGTTGGAAGGCATATTGATCCATACTGTATGTAGTTTTAAAGGCTATATGGTGTCTAGAGAGTCATGTTCTAGTGTTCCAAATTTCACGTATCTGACAGGGAGGTCATACCTTTGCAAAAAAATCTTCTCCATCCCCCGGTCATCCAAAAACATGAGGGCAGCGGTTCCATTCCCACGCCTTCTGATCCTCAGACCCGTCAACACCCCATATGCCTTCACACCGTCAAGGCCTCTCAAAAGGCCATAGAGCCATCAAAAATCTATACAAACTGCAGAGTTTGCTCAGAAATTCTCCGCATAAGGAACCCTCCGCGACCTCGACGATCATTCCCTCTCTTGACAGTCGAGGGTTTAGTTAGAATACATGGATAGTCGCGAGTCGAGTGAGATACCCTGTTTGAAAGAGGTTGGTCACTCGGTCCCAAATGATAAAATGTGAAGCAAAGAATACAGAGAAAGAGTAGAGCAGAAATAGAATTCAATATATTAGGAATAGAGGTAAAAGAGTACAAAATGAAAAGGAGTATAGAGCAAAGGGAAAATAGCTAAGCTAAATAGGCTCAAGCAAATCAAGAAATGATAGTACAGCTGGTAGTGTACAGTCAGACTGTTGAGGTTACATTATATTTAACACTCCCTCTTAAACTCAACAGTTACAAACATCAGCACTGATTATGCCCAAGTGTTGTCTCTGAAAATCAAAAACGAATTTTCCTAGTGGCTTTGTGAAGATATCTGCGAGTTGATCTTGAGAACCACATAATTCAAGTGCAATATCACCATTATTGACTAGCTCGCAGATGAAGTAAAAGCGAGTGTCAATGTGTTTGTTTTTCTTGTGAAACACATGATTTTTAAATAGAGCAATTGTTGAGGTGTTGTCACAGAAGATAGGAGTTGGATCCTTTTTTGTATGTGACATATCTTTCAATATTCTTCTCAGCCACACAGCTTGACAGGAAGCTGAGGTAGCAGCAACATACTCTACCTCTGCAGAATATATTGATACAATTGGTTGCTTCTTTGATACCCATGAAATCAGGTTCGTGCCCAGATGAAAAACATGTCCTGAGGTGCTTTTCCTGTCATCTAGGCTGCCTGCAAAATCATTGTCTGTGTAACCAGAGAGATGATTATCATCAGATTAGTGTACCATAAGCCAAAATTGAGAGTTCCTACGACATATCTCAGAATCCATTTTTCCATCTTCCAGTGAGAATCTTTGGGGGATTCCATGAATCTGGAAACAAGGTTGGTTGCATACATAATATCAGGCCTAGTCGTTGTAAGATACAACAAACTTCCTACTAAACTTTTGTACAGGGTAGGGTCCACTGTAGTGCCTTCATATTTTTTGCTCAATTTTGTGCCTAGGGGTATAGGGGTTTATGCTGGATTGCATTCTTCCATGTGGAATATTTTGATGATGTCTGTTGCATACTTTTTCTGACAAACAAAAATTCCTTTGGTTGATTGTTCAACCTCAATCCCCAAAAAATATTTCATTATGCCAAGATATGTCATCTCAAACTCAGATTGCATGGCATGTTTAAAATTTGTTAACTCAAGATTTCCAATATATATCATGTCATCAACATATAAACATACAATCAAAATTTTACCGTGTTGATCTATTTTGGTGTAAAGAGTTGGCTCATTTTGGCTTCTACTAAAACCACTCTTGCTCAGGTAAGTGTCAATTTTGTTGTACCAAGCTCTTGGAGCTTGCTTTAAGCCATACAAGGCTTTCTTCAACCGATATACTTTGGTTGGTTTCTCTTGGACTTCAAATCCAGGTGGTTGATTGACATAAACTTCTTCGTCTAAGAAACCATTCAAGAAGGCGGACTTGACATCCATCTGGTATACTTTCCATTTGTGTTGGGCTGCTATGTCCAATAGAGTCCTTACAGTGTCTAATCTTGCTACTTGAGCAAAGGTTTCACCATAATCAGTACCTGGTTGTTGTGAGAATCCTTTGGCAACAAGTCTTGCCTTGTGTTTTTTAATCTTCCCTTTTTCATTGAGTTTAGTTTTGTAAACCTACTTGACACCAATACTCTTCTTGTGTCTGGGAAAATCAACAAGATCCCATGTCATGTTCTTCTCAATGGAGTCAATTTCTTGGTTCATGGATTGAACCCAATGTGGCTCCTTAGTTGCTTCTTTAAAAGATGTGGGTTGACATGACATTAATGCAAAAAGATTGTGTTGTTCAATGTCATCCAACTGCTGATGGATTTCTCTCAAACTTCAAGTTCTCTGATTTTGAAGTTCAAAGAATGAGTCTCTGCTTGAAGTTGATTTATCCTGAGAATTTTCAGGTTGTCCTTGTACCTGCAATCTTGGAAGAGCAGGTTGAGGTATTGGTTGTCCTGAATTTTCTGTGTTTTCAGAACTGGACAGCAATGGATTTTGACTGTCCATTTGCCGATTTTCAGATTCATTCCAGAAATTTTACATCTTTGTTGAGAATTAGTTTCTTTGAGATTGGATTGTAAAGCCTATGAGCTTTAAATGTTTTTCTGTATCCAGTAAAGATGCATTTCTCACTTCTATCATCAAGTTTCTTCCTTAATTCGTAAGGTATGTGAGTGTAGCTTTGTCCCACTCCATGCTTCTTGAGGGACTTTCATCTTTAGACTTGTGGTTGGAGATCTATTCAAGAGATAAGTTGAGCATGCTACTGCTTCAGCCCAAAAAGTATTTGACAAACATTTCTCTTTGAGTAGGCGTCTTGCCATGTTCATTATTGTCTGGTTTTTCCTTTCAGCCACTCCATTCTGTTGTGGAGTATACCTGGCTGTAGTTTGCATGATAATGCCTTGTGATTTGCAGAAATTTGCAAATTTGTTGGAGTTGTATTCTCCTCCTCCACCTGACCTAAGTGCTTTTATATATTTTCCACTCTGTTTTTCAACTTCTGCTTTGAATTCTTTGAATTTTGCAAAAGTTCAAACTTGTGTCTAAGAAAATAGATCCAGATTTTCCTGCTAAAGTCATCAATAAACATTAGAAAATAAAAGCTACCACCTATGGACTATGTTTGCATTGGTCCACAGAGGTCAATGTGAACAAGTTCGAGATGTTGTTTGGCTTGAGTGGAGGACTGTGGAAAACTAGTTCTCTTATGTTTTCCAAGTATGCAAGACTCACATGGGGAATTTTTCTCTTTGAAGATAGGGAGACCTTTGACCATGGAGTGCTTATGTAGAAGACTTAGACTCTGAAAGGGTAGATGTCCAAATCTTGTATGCCAAACCATAATTTCATTGGGGGTGGATGCACTTTGTGCATATGTTTGGATTAGATTTGCAGTTCTGAGGGTCAGGGGAAACATCCTATTCTGAGTCATGTGGATTTCAGAATTCAATTTTCTGTTGGGGGTTTTATCATATATCCTGCAAGATGCTCCCTCAAAAAGTACCTTATAGCCATGTTCAATGATCTGTCCTACACTTAGCAGATTATGTTTTAGATCTGGAACATGATAAACATTGTTTATGTCCTTCTTTACATTTTGTTTAGTAAGAATAGGTACAGTTCCTTTTCCTTGAACTTTGACTAAGGAATCATTTCCAAGTGTAATATCAGATGAAATTGAAGAATCAATGCATGAAAGTAAATCTTTGTTACCTGTCATGTGATTGTTGCAACCATTGTCCATCAACCAGAGATCTTTAGGTTGTTCTTCAGTCTTGTGGCATGAGAGAAACATACCTCTTGAGGTTTTTCCCATATGATTTGACACATGTGCTCTGCCTGAGAGCTGATCTGTCTACTTCTTCCTGCATTCAAATTCATAGTGCCCATACTTTTTGCAGTAATAGCATTGTATGCTTGATTTGTCATTTGATCTTCTCCCTCTGCCTCTTTGAGGCTGGAAAGTCTGATTCTGGTGTTGTTGTCAGTTACCTCCACTTGAGTGTTGGTTACTTGTAGTACTCCCTCGTCCTTGGTGACCTCTGCCTCTTCCTCTGCCTCTCCCTCTGTTGAAGGAGAATTGAGTTTTGAAGGCATTGGCGATTGACTCATCTGTGAGATGCAGTCTGGTCTCATGTGTCACCAGGGAACCAATTAGTTCATCTATTGAAAAACGCGACAGATCCTTGGATTCAAGGATTGTTGTAACAACCATTTCGAATTTCTTTGGTAAACTTCTAAGGACTTTCTCAACAATGTGTTGATCAGTGATGGCTTCACCAGTCAATCTGATCTGGTTCATGATGCCCATGACTTTGGTCATAAACTGATCCACATTTTCAGACTCTGTCATTATTAAAGTCTCGAATTGCATCCTCAAGGTCTACAGTTTGATTGTTTTGACCTTGTCATTTCCTTGGTAGGTTGATTTAAGGATGTCTCGGGCCTGTTTTGAAGTACCAGCACCTGTTATTTTTTAGAAAATCGAGTCATCCACTGAATTTTGAATCTAGAATTTGGCTTTATTCTCTCTGTTCCTCTGAGTTGCCTAAGCAGTTATCTGTTGGTTTGTCATGGCGGAAAGGTCTGCTGGATCTGGTTCCACATATCCAAGATTCATTGGATCCCAGCACTCTTGTGCTTGCAAGAAAGATTTCATTCGAAGAGACCAAAACTCATAGCTCTTTCCAAGAAGAATCAGACATTGAGTTGAACCTAAATTGTTAAACGTGGCCATCTTTAAAGAATTTTAACAAAACAGAAAAAAAATCGTTGGAGAATTTCGTGTTTACCTGTTTCCTGCACATAAAACCAGGTCTTCTAATTTCTTGCAGTGACTTCGAAACTTCGCGATTCGGGATTTCGGCTTTCGCGACTTTGCGAACCCTGATATCGATCTCCTTTGACTCCTCGATTCCCTGATCTCCGAATTACCGAAAATGTCGAATTGGATTCAAGGATCAACAATCCTCGTTGATTTGAGATCAATGACTCGGATTATTTCGGAATTTCATGTATCGCGAGTTCACAAGACTCTCGCCTCTAATTTCCCGGTAGCCAAAATCATGATGGTGCTTGCATCGACGGTCTAGATCCTCTTATGATCTGATGGTCTAGATCCTTTCAGGATTTCGTGAATCTGTATTTCGTGACTCTTGAACTCTCGTCACGATGTTCTCCAAACCCCGAACTCTGAAATGTCAAAATTTTGATGGCGCTTGGATCTGTTGCCACCTGTCCTCTGCGAAGCATGGTCCTAATTCTCTCATGAACTCTTATTTCCCAGTCTTCACCTTCATTCTCCCGGTGCCAAAAAAAAAACGTCGATGGCTTCCGGATCTTCGCCACCTGTCACTACAAATCCAACAGTTGGAGTGATTTCGGGATTTTTCGTATCGGGGTATGGAGTGCAGTCTCCTCTGCTCGTCCAACTCCCAATTCTCGATTTTGCGATAGCATCAGATTGACGGTGCATGATCTTTCTCGATCCAACGGTTCAGATCGAGTCGTGATTTCGTGATTCGCAAATTCTCACGGCAGTGTTCTCTGACCTTTACCCCCTGCGAGTCAGCGAAATGTCGAGATCTCGCCACGTGTCCTCCTTGATGGACGGTCCCAATGATTTTGGGATTTCGTGACTTCACAAGTCGGCTTTTCTCTTGTGCGCTCCAGAGGACCAAACCTCTTGCACTTTCTCCCGGATCCGACGGCTATCGGTCCTCTGCGCTAAATATGAATGGATGAAAATCTTTTACCTCTTCTGTGCGCTCCTCGTCCTTTCTGAACTCGATTAACACCTCAAATCTGTTAGCAGAACTGATCTTATGGCTGTGTCTACTTCCTTTTCTTCTTTAGAATGTTCTTTGTTTTTATTGCAAAGAGTTTCTCCTGAAGCAGGAAATTCGTGAATCTTTCACGAATTTGAAAGAATTTAACGAAATCTTTAGATGTTTCTACCTTCTACAACAATATTTCATGAAATTGAATGAATTTCTTTGAATTCTTTAAATGTTTCCGCCTCATGCAGCTCTTCTTCGTGAATCTTTGACGAAACTATAAATGTTCACGATTCTTTACACTTTCTCCTTCTGTGTTTTCTTCTCCCTCAAACTTTTGAGCATATAGCACTCTGCTTCCTCGTGTGAGCTTTCTGCGACGACCTTTTGAGTGGATGGCGGACTACTCTCCAAGCCTTGTGAAGAAGCTCATGTCCTATTCTCTCGTGAACAGTGTAAGCTCTGCGTTGTTGAGGATCGGGCTTCTCTCCAGACTGTGTGAAGAGGCTTACTATTGAAGCTCTGATACCATGATAAAATGTGAAGCAAAGAATACAGAGAAAGAGCAGAGCAGAAATAGAATTCAGCATATTAGGAATAGAGGTAAAAGAGTACAAAATGAAAAGGAGTATAGAGCAAAGGGAAAATAGCTGAGCTAAATAGGCTCAAGCAAATCAAGAAATGATAGTACAACTGGCAGTGTACAGTCACACTGTTGAGGTTACATTATATTTAACACCAAACGCAGGGGTGAGAGGACGAGGGAGGCATAGGGCATGGGAGATGCAGCGAATGGAGAAGAATTATGTTAGATTGTAGAAGAATATCTCAGAAGAGCTCGAGCACGAATGGAATATGGGCGGCAACAGAAATTAGCGCTTCACTTAAGGTTTTGGTAGCGTGCTGCATGAGTTAGTTGCACACTAGGGGAAATGAAACGCCACTAGAAATAATTAATAGAGTTATACCAGGTTGTGATACCACTCTCACACTAGGAGTGGGCAGAAAAGTAACTCCACATTTTGATGTGTTTGCATTAGCTTGTAGGCTAATAAATACATAGAATAATGAGACCCTTCCTATCACCTACTACTCTTCATATTTACAACTTGTGTTACAATTAACGTAATCCCAGGGATTATGTGTCCAACTGTTAGAAATAAATTCAAGTTTTACGCGAACAATCATCAATAAAAATGATATAATAAATACAACCATTCATAGATGGTGTAGTCATGGCCCCACAAAGATCAGAATGAATTAAGTCCAAAATTCCATTTGATTTTTTATTACTGAGAGGATAGGGTTTATTTGTATTCTTACCAAGTGAACAACATTTACAAACATTACCATGCTCAAAAGAAAATACTAGCATACCTGTCACCATCTTTTTCAAACCTCGAAGAGCGTTGTAGTTGAGGTGTCCAAGTCTTTTGTGCCAAAGCTCGCAGAGATTTATCATCTCGTGAACTAGAGCTTGAACAACCTGACCTGAAATCTTATAAATTCCACTCTCATGAGTTCCAATAGTTATAGCAGTACTTAAATCTTCATTTGAGGACCATAAGAGGGACTTCCCTTTGGAGAAAGCTACTGAGTAACCCTTACTTTCTAAAACTGGAACAGAAATTAAATTTTTCTTTAGACCAGGTACACAAAGAATTTCATCAATGTGAAAGATATTACCTGAGTGAAAACAAAAAGAGTTAGTTCCAAAACCTTTTGTCATAGGTGCCATCATCACCTAGTTCTACCTTTTCCTTGAATTTCTTGTCTTGATATTTTGCAAGGTTTTGTTTGAATCCTGTCATGTGTCTAGAAGCACCGTTGTCTATTAGACAAATCTCTTCTGACTTGGTGATAGTGTCGGAAAGAGCTGAGATAAGATAATATTCCTTTTGTTGTTCTTGATCTTTGGTGGCAGCCCTGGTTTGTCTTCTTTGAGGCTCCTCTAGAGGTTTAACCTCTTCAGTGGCAACTGAGGCTTGGAATCTTCCTATTCTTTTCTGCTGAGAGGGAGGACTCCTGCAATCTCTTGCATAATGTCCTAGCTTATTGCAGTTAAAACATTTAACTTTAGATAAATGAGGATTGAGATGAGATGGCTTACCTTGGGGTTTCTTACCTTTGCCTTTTAATTTAGGGAACTTCTTCCATTTCTTGGTCTTTGTTGCAAGGGCATGATCTTTTAGAATTGAATAAGCATTCTTGTTGTTTAGTCTTCCTTCTTCTTCTAGGCAGTCATGCCACAATCTTTCGAAATTAGGTTGGGATTCTCTTCCATTCACGAATGCAAAAAAAACTCCCCAAGCATCAGGAAGTCCATCATCATCATCATCATCTACAAGAACTCCTATTACAATAAGTTGATCTTTGGTTTGAGCAATTTTGGAGAAGAGAGTAGTGACTGTATCATCCTTTCCCATTTTCAAAGTACGTAATTGTTTCTTCAAAATTCTTTTATGAGTTGGTGCCTTCTTTTCATAGAGGTTTTCCAAGGCATCAAAGCAATCTTTGGCAGTCCTTAGATGACCAATGATAGGCATCATGTTGTCCTTGATAGAATCAAAAATGATTCTTTTAGCCTTAGTTTGTTTCCTTTTGTATGTTTCCCTGGCTGTGTTTGAGGTGGGTTCTTCAATCTCCCTAGAGATCAACTCCTCTAGATCATTCTCTTCAAGAATGTTCATTATTTTGTATTTCCAAGCATTAAAGTTTGCAGCCCCTACAAGTTTGTCTTCAGCTTTAACTGATGAGGAAGCCATGCTTAGATCTGATTTACTTTAGATGGTTGATCTCTGCAAAACAACCCTAATAAAGTGGATCTGTGTAGGCTCAAGATTATATCCTTGAGCTCTCTTCACACCCTAAGCTCTGATACCATGAAGAATCAAGTGGTGGAGGCTCAAGATTATATCCGAGTTTTCAGAAAAAATAACGGTAAAGAATTTGACTCCTTAAAATATGACGAACTATGTCGGGCTTTTGAAATTAAGAGGGATTTAACTGTTCCATACAACCCTTAGCAGAATGGGGTTGTTGAAAGAAAGTCGAACTATCTGTGAAGCAGCCAGGGCCATGATATATGACCAAAACTTACCTTTATCTCTTTGGGTCGAGGCTGCCAGTACTGCAGTCTACATTCAGAATCGATGTCCACACAAAGCCCTTGAAATGAAAACTTCTGAAGAAGTTTTCACCGGAATCAAACCCTCAATTGATCACTTGAGAATATTTGGCAGTCTAGTCTATATACACATTCCAAAAGAGAAGAGGACTAAACAAGAGCCCTCCGGAAAGAAAGGAACTTTTGTGGGATACAGTGAAACCTCAAAAACTTACAGGATGTATATCCCAGGTCAAAAGTTCATCGAAGTAAGCAGAGATGTGACTTTTCATGAAGAAACATCTTTTCGTCAGGCCATAGAACTTCCATGTGATTCATAGGAGCAGGAAGCTCCACCACTTGATTCTTCAGATTCTCTTCTTCTAGATGAGCAGAGGGAGGAAACCCCAGAACTTCTAGTGGATCCCTTAAGGGATGCTATTGAGTTTCCAATGGAGATTCCTCCTGTTAAAAGGAAACCATCATGGTGTCGAGAAATATTAAAAGAAGAAGAAAAGCATTCAGCTCCTAAGGGCACCTTCAGAGAAAGAAAGAAACCAGATAAGTACTCCAGTCTCATAGCTAATTTAAATACTGTGATTGATTCAAAACCTTCCACATTTGTAGAAGCCTCCAAACATCAAGTATGAAAAGATGTTATGAATGAAGAATATGATTCTATTCTAAAGAATGATGTATGGACCGTAGTTCCTAGACCTCATGGAAAATCAATAGTAACTTCAAAATGGATTTATAAGATAAAGCATGCAACAGATGGTAGTATTGAGAAATACAAGGCAAGATTTGTGGCTCGTGGTTTCTCTCAGAAAGAAGGAATTGACTATGACAATATTTTTTCTCCAGTTGTCAGGTACACTTCAATCATGATTATTATCTCTCTTGCAGCAGTTTTTGGTTGGAAACTTCATCAAATGGACATTATGATTGCTTTTCTTAACGATGAAGTTAAGCAAGAAGTATATATCGAGCAACCTGAAGGTTTCATGATACATGATAAAAGATATCATGTGTGCAAACTCAAGAAAGCCTTGTACGGTTTGAAGCAAGCTCTGAGAGCTTGGTACAGTAGAATAGACGGTTTTCTTCAAAGTCTTGGATTCACCAAGAGCATAGCAGATCCAAATATTTATATAAATATTGTTCAAAATCATCCAGTTATCCTAGTCTTATACGTGGATGATATGTTCCTCACTGGAGAGGAAAACTTGATAGCTCAGACTGAGAGGGAGCTTTCTGTAGAGTTTGAAATGAAAGACTTAGGGCTCATGCATTATTTCTTAGGCTTGGAAGTATGGCAGAAACCAGGTGAGATCTTTCTCTCACAAAGTAAATATGCAATTGATGTTCTCTGTAGATTTGGAATGTTGGATTCCAAGTCCATGACTACTCCAATGATCTCTAATCTAAAGAAACTACAAGATCAGGTCACAGGTTCAGATCCAGAAGACCCCACCTTATATCGACAAATCATTGGGTCTTTGATGTATCTTGTACATATGAGACCAGACATTTGTTATGCGGTAAATGCTCTCAGTCGGTTCATGTGTGAACCGAAGCATATACATATGGTTGTTGTGAAGCATATTCTGAGATATGTTCAGGGAACTATAGCTTATGGTCTCAGATACACCTCTAGTGGAGGTGTAATGCTCCATGGCTTTACAGATTCATATTGGATGGACAGTACAGTGGATCGGAAGAGCACTTCCAGATATTGCTTCAGTTTGGGTTTGACAATGATTTCCTGGTCCAGCAAGAAATAGGGCTCCATAGCCCAAAGCACTGTAGAAGCAGAATACATTGTTGCAAGTGCTGCCAGCAGAGAAGCGATGTGGCTTAGGAAGCTACTTTCAGACTTATTCAGTTCAGAGCTTGAACCCACAGTCATTCACTGTGACAATCAAATTTGTATAAAGCTCACCGAGAATCCAGTGTTTCACGATAGATCGAAACACATTGAGATGAGATATCACTATGTCTGGGACATGGTTCAGAAGAACGTTCTCAGCATTCAGTATGTTCTAACGACAGAGAAAACGGCAGATGTTTTTACCAAGCCACCGTCTCTGACAAAGTTTGTATACTTTCGTGACAAGCTTGGTGTAGTTGAGAATGCCTCTCTTGCTGAGAGGGAGTGTTGAATTTAAAGTAGCTGCAAGAGCCATTCTCTGGGAGGATGGAAAAGACCTTAGTCGAGATCTAGGGGCCCCAATTCAGCCCTGGGGTTCTTGTTCTGGGACCAAATAGTCAGTGCCATGGAAAAAGACCCTTGTAAGGGCCCCCGGTAGATGTTTCGGGTTCTTGGTCTGGGACCAAGCAGTAAAGACCCCTGAGAGGGCCCCCAATATATGACTGGGGTTCTTGGTCTGGGACCAAGTAGTTAAAGTCCCTAGATATCTCTAAGGCCCCTGGAAATGTTCCAGGGTACCCATGCCTGGGGCATGGGTTGATCCTTGGTCTTGTACCTTGGTGGATAAGACCCCAGAGATATTTTGAGACCACCTAGTCTTTGATCAAGTGCTTGTTGGTATATGTCCCTCTTTGAAGGAAGGCATGACCACATGAGGGATGTATCCCATATGCAATGATGATAAAATGAAAAAGGTCACTTTGAGAATGAATGGACAAGTATTGCCACCCAGTCACCCTTGCCAAACCCTCTTCGCCATTGTTTGTATTTACTTGGGGTTTTGTTTTTTCTTTAGGGGTTATTGTAAAAATATTAATTAAATGTTTTAATTATAACATGTTTAATTAATTATATTAATTAAACTTGTTATTTTTAAATTGTTATTTTAATTATTATTTTTATTAACCTAAACTAACCTAAAAGTATAAATAGAGTCCTACCCTCTATCTCTACCATATAATTTTGGTGTGATATTTCAAGTGGTCAGATCTCCTCCTTGAAGTTGTGGCCTTCTCTGCAACAGTTCAATTCAAGCCTTGGTTGACAGGTCCATGTGTTGTTGGTGTCTTGAAGGTCCTCCCTTGTTGTTGCTCTAGGTCAAGGGTTGTTGACTTGAGTTATACCTTGCATGTTGTTGCAAGGTTTTTGAAGGTGTCGTTTTCACTCCTAGTGCAGACCTGTTGAGTCGTGATCTCTCCAGCTTAGTTTCGGCCCCTTTCTCCTTGATTCGTGACTCTCTCAGCTCTGATCTGAACCGTACTCCTTGAGCCGCGACCCCTTCCTGTAACCTTGCTCTTGTGTGGGGGATTGGATCCCTAGATTTTATGTGTGTGTAAGGGTTTGGGTCCCTGGATTTTTTCTGTGTATGTGAGGGTTTAACCACAGAGTTTTTGTGTGAGGATTTGGGTCCCTGAAATTTTCTGTGTGTGTGAGGGCTTAACCACAAAGAATTTTGTGTGGTGTTTATGTGGTTTCTCCTCCTTGGTGGCAAGTAAATCTATTCTCTCTTGGCAAGAGATATAACCTATATGGTAGATCTATGATCTAAATTTTTTCTGAGCATAATTACAAGTGGCATTACTTCTCTTATGTGTGGATGTGACTCCTTCAGAGGTAAGACTACAAGGCAAGGTAAGTAACCTGTTCAGTCTATTAGTTCTTTGTTTTAAAGTTTGTTTATGTGATATATTGTTCATTGCTTAGATCTATATCAGATCTAAATATTAGATTTGGTTTTGAGTTTTTGATCTACATCAGTTTTCCTAGTTAGATCTGTTAGTTCTTGTATGATCTACATCAGATCCTTTGATTAAATCTGTCATCGAATTAACTAGGTCTGCTTATTTCTTAGATCTGAATTTCCACTTTCTAGATTTGATTTTTATGATTTAGATATGTTTGTCATTTACTTAGATCTGCCTATTTAGACCTTGGAGAAACTACTGTTCAGATCTGTAATCTATTTAGAAAGGGTTTATCTTAGAACTGCCTATGTTCAGAATGAAATTCTAAACACTTATATATTTGTTTTAAAGTCTAGATTTATTCCAGATCTTTATTCTTCTCACTAAGATTTTTAAAAGACGGTAACTTCTCTGCTTTATTTCTCTATTTCTAACACCAACAACATGTATAAAGATAAATTTCATGTACATAACATAGCCTTATCACAAGGCTAGAATAATCTTCTAGTTCTCCAAAACCCTAGTTAAGGAAAACAATGAAAACCCTAACTCACACTAAGAATCTCCAATAAGCATGGATCACACAAGCATTTCCTCCAAGACAAGATGTCTCTTCTTCTTCATTTCATCAAGCACAAGCTAGGGTTTCATCTCAAAACCCTAATATCCAAGTCGCCAAGGTTGAAACCCTAACCCTAGTATTCAAGAAGCTCAGTCCTCTTGGTCACATTTTTAACACAAGATGAATAACAATGAATGAATGTGAAAATACTCTCTCTGTCCTCTATATATATGAGAGGTAAGGGAGGCCAACAATACATGTGGACCTATTCCCTTACAAGCAACCTACAAAGTAGGCTCACACGTGTCGAGCACTACATTCCAAGGGTACACATGACAAGCTTCAAGGTGATGTCGCCCACAAGAAAGGATCCAAATACAAGGGTTCTCCACAAGGTGAGTCCAACACTCCTCCTACAAGCCTCCAATGACTCCAACTAACCTCCTAAGTAATGTAGTCCACTGGGTTCACTCTTGCATGAACACTATCACAAGCCAAGTGCCCCTAAGTCAACTCGAGGTCTCCATGCAAGCATCCAAGATACCCCTTGTTTTCAAGGGACCAATACCCTCCTCAATGATGCAAAACAGTGTTCCTTTACTGTAGGGCATTCTCCAAGCAAGTAACCATATGCATGTGGACAACATGTAGAACATCACAAGTTGTATGAAGATCTCCAATACCTTAGGGAAGAATGTCATGCAAGCACCCAACTAAGCAACCATTTAGTAAGCCATCTCCAATGTGTAAATCCATCAGAGACCATATCCAATGTGTAAAACCATCACAAACAATCAAGGGGCCAAACTACACCATGTATCCCAAATCTCATGAAGCAACCCCAAACACATGTAAACACTTTCAAAGCAACCCTGAGAGTTAACAGTGATAAAGTGGTGTAGAATTATATCCTGGCAATATAACATTAATGTGACATTAGTTTTTGACATATACCCTTTGTTATTAATAAAGTTGTGTCTTAAGGTCAAATAACTTTTCTCAATCATTGTATTAGCAAAAACTCACATTATATCCTCGACTATAAATGTTGGGATGCAAAGTTAGTATTTTGATAGTAACATTAAATAAATCAATTTGCTTAAATCTAATCATTTGCAACCAATGTCCTATATCACATCTCAACTTCGATATTAATTTGCATAGATCTAATCATTTGCACCCAATGCCCTATCTCGCATCCCCTCAACTTTTTAACTTTGATATTGTTTTTGAGTTAAAGAAAGGAACTTCGAATTTGTTAGGTATTCAAATTTTGGTTGTCTTTTGACATGATCTATTTTGTGAATTTTGATTTGTGAGTGTTACTTAAAACATTTTGTTATGTTATGAGTTATTTAAGGTATTGTGTAAGACCTACATTAAGGTGGGGCATAAGGTGGGAAATTTGTTAGTATGATATGTTATGAAGAGGTTAACTTCTTCCTGCCCAAAATCAAATATTGGGAATTGAAGGAATATTGTCATGATGGGATAAATTGTATTGTTAAGTTGAGAAAAATGAAAAGAATGTAAGTGAAGAGTAAATTGTGTTGTTAAGTTGAAAAAAATTAAAATATTGTAAGTGAAGAGTATTAACTATAGTATTAATAATAATATAATGAAATGATAAATAAAGACATGCAAAATATATGAGAAAGGAAAGTATTTAAATGTGGCTACTTTTAGGCACCCACATTTATGATGTTTTATATTTACAAAAAAATTGTTTAATACTATAAATACTGCACAATTCATAAATGTGTATTACTTTAAAATTTCCAATTTATATCATTGAAGACCTCCCGTAATCATTCATAAGTTATCTAGTAAACAAGAATATGCATTTGCTTAAAATCTAGTCACTTTTATGCATGAAAATAATAAGTTGTAACAATTTTTTAAATGACGAATTATATTCTTATTTTTTTCACTGTGATTTTTTTCAAACTTTCTTATTATCAAATTTTCACACAAATACAAATAAAGTGAGTTACGATGTGTCGTTATTACACAAGTTTCAAAAAAAAATTATGTTGGGGTTCATTTTTCTATATGTTCTAAAAATTTAAGGTAAACATCCTCTTAACTTCTTATAAATATTTTTCCATCCTACCATTTGTCCTCTAAAAACCCATGATCTTCTTATAGGTGTTTTCCTTTTCAAATAATCAAAATAAAACTTAGATGGGTCATCACCCTCCTAACTAGTGTAGTCTTCCCCCAGTACCCCACGTCATTTGTCTATATTCTTCTTTTCATATGATGAGTCGTTCCAATTTATTAGCCTTTATTTGAAGTTAAATGCTAAAAATATCTTCTTCTAAGAGTATTCTCAAAGCTTAAGCTCCTAGATTGTTCTTAAACATTCTCATTGTTCATATCTTTAAAAATGGGTATAGAAACATTCCCTCTAATTATAGGACCATTATGATTAGCCCAATTTTAGTCAAGCTTTATGGAATTATTTTGGAAAAGAAGATTAGCCTTTGGCTAGAAAGTCACGGTAAAAGAGATAAAGGCCCGGTCAAGTTTAGGAGATATCATTCAACTTTGGACCATGTTGTTACCTTTAGGATCATTTCAAAAGAGTTATGCAATACTAAAACCAATCTTTTTTGTTGTTTTGTTGACTTTAGAAAAGCTTTCGACATGGTTCCTAGGAAAAACCTTTGGAATAGGTTGGAAGAGATCAAAGTTCCTCTCGAGTTGAGGGCTGCTACAATAAGGATGTATGAAAAATTTATTGTTAATTGTAAAAACACTGAGATTAACTGCAATATTGGAGTCAAACAAGGTTGTCCCTTGTCCCCTACCCTTTTTGGCATATACATTGACAAGTTAGAAGATTGCTTGGAAAAAGTTGGTTGTGTCGAATTGTGTCGACCCTACTCTCACTAGTATAGTCATCAATCTTCTTCTTTATGCCGATGATATCATTCTTATAGCAATGAGTCCCCATGATCTTAAAAACCAACAAAGAATCCTCAAGGATTTTTTCTCCAATATGGGTATNTCCTCGACTATAAATGTTGGGATGCAAAGTTAGTATTTTGATAGTAACATTAAATAAATCAATTTGCTTAAATCTAATCATTTGCAACCAATGTCCTATATCACATCTCAACTTCAATATTAATTTGCATAGATCTAATCATTTGCACCCAATGCCCTATCTCCCATCCCCTCAACTTTTTAACTTCGATATTGTTTTTGAGTTAAAGAAAGGAACTTTGAATTTGTTAGGTATTCAAATTTTGGTTGTCTTTTGACATGATCTATTTTGTGAATTTTCATTTGTGAGTGTTACTTAAAACATTTTTGTTATGTCATGAGTTATTTAAGGTATTTTGTAAGACCTACATTGGGGCAGGGCGGGGCGGGGCAGGGCGGGGCATAAGGTGGGAAATTTGTTAGTATGATATGTTATGAAGAGGTTAACTTCTTCCGACCTAAAATCAAATATTGGGAATTGAAGGAATATTGTCATGATGGGATAAATTGTATTGTTAAGTTGAGAAAAATGAAAAGAACGTAAGTGAAGAGTAAATTGTGTTGTTAAGTTGAAAAAAATGAAAATAATGTAAGTGAAGAGTATTAATTATAGTATTTAATAATAATATAATGAAATGATAAATAAAGACATGCAAAATATATGAGAAAGGAAAGTATTTAAATGGGGCTACTTTTAGGCACCCACATTTATGATGTTTTATATTTACAAAAAAATCGTTTAATACTATAAATACTACACAATTCATAAATGTGTATTACTTTGAAATTTCCAATTTATATCATTGAAGACCTCCCGTAATCATTCATAAGTTATCTAGTAAACAAGAATATGCATTTGCTTAAAATCTAGTGACTTTTATGCATGAAAATAATAAGTTGTAACAATTTTTTAAATGACGAATTATATCCTTATTTTTTTCACCGTGATTTTTTTCACCGTGATTTTTTTCAAACTTTCTTATTATCAAATTTTCACAAAAATACAAATAAAGTGAGTTACGATGTGTCGTTATTACACAAGTTTCAAAAAAAAATTATGTTGGGTTCATTTTTCTATATGTTCTAAAAATTTAAGGTAAACATCCTCTTAACTTCTTATAAATATTTTGCCATCCTACCATTTGTCCTCTAAAAACCCATGATCTTCTTATAGGTGTTTTCCTTTTCAAATAATCAAAATAAAACTTAGATGGCTCATCACCCTCCTAACTAGTGTAGTCTTCCCCAGTGCCCCACGTCATCTCTCTATATTCTTCTTCTCATATGATGAGTCGTTCCAATTTATTAGCTTTTATTTGAAGTTAAATGCTAAAAATATCCTCTTCCAAGAGCATTCTCAAAGCTTCAAGCTCCTAGATTGTTCTTAAGCATTCTCATTGTCTCTATTTTTAAAAAATGAAGATAGAAACATTCCCTCTAATTATAGGATCATTATGATTAGCTCAATTTTAGCCAAACTTTATGGAATTATTTTGGAAAAGAAGATTAGCCTTTGGCTAGAAAGTCACGGTAAAAGAGCTAAAGGCCAAATCAAGTTTAGGAGATATCATTCAACTTTGGACCATGTTGTTACCTTTAGGATCATTTCAGAAGAGTTATGCAATACTAAAACCAATCTTTTTTGTTGTTTTGTTGACTTTAGAAAAGCTTTTGACATGGTTCCTAGGAAAAACCTTTGGAATAGGTTGGAAGAGATAAAAGTTCATCTCGAGTTGAGGGCTGCTACAATAAGGATGTATGAAAACATTATTGCTAAGTTTAAAAACACTAAGGGTTGGTCAAAAGAGATTAACTGCAATATTGCAGTCAAACAAGGTTGTCCCTTGTCCCCTACCCTTTTTGGCATATACATTGACAAGTTAGAAGATTGCTTGGAAAAAGTAGGTTGTGTTGGCCCTACTTTCACTGGTATAGTCATCAATCTTCTTCTTTATGCCGATGATATCATTCTTATAGCAATGAGTCCCCATGATCTTAAAAACCAACAAAGAATCCTCAAGGATTTTTTCTCCAATATGGGTATGACTGTTAATACTGATAAGACTAAGGTCATGATTATTAAATCCAATAAGATCACTTGTGATACCTTCGTATATGACAACAACAACTTGGATGAAGTAACTTCATACAAATATCTTGGAATTGATATTCACCACAAGCTCAATTGGAATTATAACATTGAGAAAAGGATTATTGGGGGATGGAAATCTTATTATGGGCTTGAAAACAATTGTA
>JZKD02S1609582.1:107618-118642 GCA_000966675.3 Picea glauca | reverse complement strand
AGTTCGAGATGAAGGATATTGGATTGATGCATTACTTCTTGGGATTGGAGGTGTGGCAGCAGCCACGCGAGATCTTCCTCGAACAAGGGAAGTATGCAATTGAGATACTGAGGAGATTCAGGATGATGGACTGTAAGTCCATGACTACACCTATGATCACCAATCTGAATAAGTTGGGGGCTTCAGATTCAAACTTCGAAGATCCCACAATGTACAGGCAGTTGATTGGTTCGTTGACGTATCTGGTCAACACCAAGCCGGATATTTACTTTGTTGTCAACACGTTGAGCCAGTTCATGGTTGAGTTGAGGCAAGTGCATTGGGTAGCAGCGAAGCATGTGCTCAAGTACCTTCAAGGTACAGTTGAATTTGATCTGAGATATGTCGAGGGTGATGGAGTGAGGTTGCATGGAGATTCAGACTTAGATTCGACAAGTAGTGCAATTGACAGGAACAGCACTTCTGATGGTTGTTTTAGCTTGGGATCAGCAGTGGTTTCTTGGTTCAGTAGGAAACAGACTTATGTGGCACTCAGTTCAACAGAGGCAGAGTATATCGCAGCTAGTTTGGAGAGTTGTGAGGCTATTTGGCTTCGCAAGATTCTTGCATGGATATCTGGTCAGATGTTGAAGCCTAAGGTGATTTACTGCGATAATCAGAGTTGTGCCAAACTCTCAGAGAATCCAGTGTTTCAGGTTAGGTCGAAGCACATTGAGATCAAATATCACTTCATCAAAGACAAAGTGCAGAAGGGAGTTGTGAAGCTCCAGTACGTTTCCATAGATGAGCAGATTGCAGATATTCTCACCAAACCCCTAGTGAAGGGGAAGTTTGTCTACTTTAGAGACAAGCTAGGAGTGGTGGAGAATACATCCCTCGCTGAGAGGGAGTGTTGATGTTTTTGTAGTTTCAGGGAGTGATTCTCACATTGCCCTTGGTGTCGGACATGTGGGAATCTTTGTTGGCACTCACATTGCATTTTTATTTTGTGAAAACCTTTTTTATGTAGGGTTGGGGCTTGGAATTGTTATTGTTGGGGCTTCGCACCCACTTGGAGGAATAAACAATTCTAATTTAATGTTGAGTTTAGAAGGGGCTCTTAAACTCACTCTTAGACTCCTATAAAAGGAGAGGCAATGTGAGGTACCACACATCTTATTTTTTCATAATGGCATTGGCATGAGTGAGTGAGCACTCCTGCCAAGGAAAATGGGGAGAAAATTTATGTAGGGAAATTTTTCACTTGGACAAATCTAATCTAGGGTTTCTAGACTTTCTTTCTCAATTTTCCAACCAAGAAAGAGAAGCCACACGTGTGAGGAGAGAGGAGGAAGAGGTCGCACGTGTGGAGTCGTATAGTCAATACAGCAGGTCGTACCACACATGCAACCATACAGTAGCAAACAGTCGCACGTACAGACCGTACAGTGCATTTATTGCAAGTCGTACGACACGTGTGAACCGTACAACCATACAAGGTGATGTCTATATCCGTACAGGTGACGTCAACAGGGTGGTACAGCAGATTTGTAAGTTGGAAGGGTTTTCCGGAATTTTGCTGAAGTTGTAAATTTCTCTGAAAGGACTGGTTTTGTCCTCGGGATTCTCAATCCGAAAATTTTGCTGAAAAGAAATTTGTGTCTTTTGTGTATGGATAATTTCTCTCTGATCTTTGTACTTCCGCTATAATTTTTTTGTCATAATTTCAATGTAAAATTATTCGGTGATACAACCCTAGTTTACAGTTTGAGGTCCCTTGGAAGTAATTTTCAAATATGAAATTGAATGCTTAAAATTTGACATGGTATCAAAGCATAGGCTCTAGAGAGAAAAGTCATCTTCTTGAGACACGAGTTGTTGCAAACTTGTTGCTGCAGATCTGTGCTCTTGTTTTATATTTTTTGTTTCACATATTGTATCTACATTTGTGAGTATTGTAACTGTTGTTGTCTTTATACACACTTGGGTAACGTGGAAGAAATATTCAATCCACTCGGTGTGTCCTTGGGGGCAAGTTAGAGTTAAGGTGTTGTCACCTAATCCTCAACTCCTCCATCTAGGCCAACTCCTAGCGAAGCCAAGGAGGATAGTCCCTAAAGAAAATAATATGAGGCTTAAAACTAAATCTAAGCAATTAGTGTTCTAAGAGTTTATTGCAAAAGACAATATATGAAGTAAATTTATTCTAAAAGCATATATCAATCAACCACCACATGATACATAAGAAATACTTGCATAAAAGGATACTTGAGATAACAAGATGCAAGTAAATTAGTAAATGCTTCAAGATAAATAACAAGTGCTTGAGAAATAAAGGTACTTGAAGAAAATGGCTTTGTGTAATGTAAAATGAGACCAGTGCCTTAAAAGTATCGTGGGCAGTTCTAGATCGTGTGTTTTATTAGATTGTCTTTATTGATAGTAGGTTAATGAGATAAATTTTATTTGCAAAAATAAATGTTTGAGAGCTAATCTAGATTTGGCCCTTCAAAGAACATCCCTAGAGTGGAGGTTGAGCTTGTTGAATATCCAACAGGGAGAGTGTCCCTCTGATTCTGCACACAAGCCCAAGAGAATGTGGGAGATCCGATAGGGAGAACCTAGATCTCAAAGTTCTCGCCAGATATCTTACACAAACTCTCTTACGTTTCCACTGAAACAATATTTCTTAAGGATTTCCCTATTAATCTATCTGCACTGACCAGCCCAGCGTGTATGAAACTTACTCCCAGAAGATCGAGACAAGCTCGCAACTGGAAGGGTCAGGAACAACATTGGGAGCTGAGGGGAAATGTTTATTTTAAACAAATAAAATAAAATGTTAAAAGGAAATTTTTTTCTAATTACTAAGTCTTCACTGACCAACCTCTTGCGAGGAGCTGAGGAGACGGTTTAATTCTAACTTTGAAATTGCATAAAAAAGAAATCTAAACTAGCAATTAGTGTTCTACTTTTGCAAAAAGGAAACTAAACTAGATTGTGATTTGTTTTCACTTTATTGTTTATGTGAGATTGTTTGAATTTTATAGCAAAAGAAAAAATGAAAGCAAACTAGAAAGACAAATAGTCCAAACCATAACACCAACCCCCCCCCCTAGGGGGAAGCAAAAAGTGAGGCCTCCTTTGGCTCACTTATTTTATTATCTCGGTTACAATGGTCTCTTTTAGAGACTTGGGATCCTTATATGAATGGATAGAAAAGGTTTACAATCTTTTTCAAAGTTTTATACAAGTATAGGGTACTTCAAGGGGTTCTTGAGGCTTCAAAACTTCAAAATTTGGGCAGCGTTTCCCTTTGTCTTTTCGTCAAACCTGCAAAAACATCAAGTTAATTGGGGCAGATGCCCAAAAATCTATTGGAAGACCCGGCAAAAAGTGTTAGTCAATGTACATAAAATTATAGAAAATTGGCTAAGTAAAACGACACTAGAAATAAGAAAAAGAGCTAAATAAAACAAGAAAGAAAAGGCCTTTTCTTTCTGATATTACTTGCTGTCCCAAAACAGTAAGTAATATCAAAGATGCCTACATATGACCTTTAATCCTTTATAAATCGAAACTACATTTAGCCTTTAAAAATTTTCAAAAAAAATGAAGCTAGAAGTAGATTGCAAGCTAGATTAAAGAGATCTAATCTACTTGCTTTACTATGCAAAGGAAAAGAAAACTTATGATAATCCTTTTAAATGGAACTTTTACTTTGCAAGAAACTGAAGTAACCCAAATAATAGTTTAGATTGTTTGAGAAGATGAGAAGAAAAGCTTTAAAACCCTTGGAATGCTTGGGCAAAATGGAGTCTCACTTAGACTCTATTTTTACCCCCTTCATGCGCCCCTCCTTCTCCTTGAGATATGCGCCCCCTCTAGCTATATATTGGAGGCTTGCCTTGGCTTATTTCGTCGGTTCCTAGCAGGAGCAGCATTCTCTCTCTCTCTCTCTCTCTCTCTCTCTCTCTAGTGGCGTGTCATTGAGCAAAGTGGTCATAATATTGGTTGTAGGTTTGTCAAGTGTGGTGTAATCAGCTCTCTTGGAAGCTTTATCAAAAAAAAGTGTGTTTGTCATTCAAACCTCTTTTCTTGGCGGTATTATGGTAATTTTGTAATATGATGTCATTTTCTGAACTATTTATCATGGCTAATTTTGATCGTTTTGAATAGTTTTCATCTTCTTTCCAGTCTATCTTCAATGTGCTAACCCTGCGGGTTCCCTCCAAGTGTGTTTGATCAATTTTTTCCATTGTTTTGGACTGCTTTACACGCTGTCCAAGGCAAAACAGCTCACTGATTTTTGAGTTTTCAGACCTTAAATCAGCCACAAGAGCGCTTCATTGTGCCCAGGGACTCCCCCCAGAGGCTAGCAAGGCCTAGCCCGAACGGAGAGGGGTTTAGCCCGTGACATCTTGGGCTATTTCTCCTATAATTAGCCAAGTTTTTACCGCTGTCATAACAGGTTTTATCAGCTCAGATTGAAGGGTAAAAATTTGTGTTAACAAGAGGTGAACTTACCAATGCACACATAAGAGCAAGATTTGCCGAATTTCCCTGCTTCTTTTTTGCAATTCTAGTTTTTCTTCTAAGTTTTGTGCTTTCTTGTGTAGTTTCTTCTGCCTCATCTTCATCTTTTTGCTACATTTTCTCCTCTTCTACCATTTCTCTCTCTTCTTTTATAAGCAATCATTGACTTTTCTTCTTCAGAAACAACTCCCAGGACATTAATTGGACGTTCAGTACCATTGCTGCCACCATTGCCCAACTTCTCTTTTGTTGCATCTGCAGACTCATCCAAACTACATCCGACTAAACTAGAATTCAATTATCAACAGAACACAGTTTATAAGCCTTTTAAGTTTCACTATAGCCCATAAATATGAACTTTTTACATGTGTCATCCAACTTGCATCCTCTTTCCTTTGGAATGTGCATAAGCTCTACATCAAAGATTCACAAATGTTAAAAGTCATGCTTACTATCTGACACCACCTCTTCTGGAGTTTTCCCTTGCACTGCTTTGGTCAATGATCTGTTCAAAACAAACAGTGGTATTTACAACTTCTGCCCTGAAGCCATTAGGCATATTCTTACCTTTCAACATGTACTTTAGTCTTCTTGAATATGATGTATATTTTCCTCTCTGCTATGCCATTCTGTTGTGGAGAGTAGGCTGCAATTTGTTGCTTTCTATACATATTTCCTTTAAAATTTCTGAAAATCACCAAAAATCTATTCCTCACCAACACCAATTCTGAGAACATTAATTCTTTTCCACTTTGGTTTTCTACTTCTTTCTTGAAGCCTTTATAAATTCAAGTAAATCAGACTTAACTTCTAAGAAATACACACGAATTCTTCAAAAAAACACATCAATAAAGGCCATGAAATTCCTTGCTCTTAAAGCTTGGGTTGGCATATCTCCACACAAACCGCTGTGAATCAGTTCCAAAACCTCTGCAACCCTCCATGCATTGCCCCTCTCTCTCTCTCTGATATTTTCATGCAATACGTCTTTCCCAAACTGCACCATCCAATTTAACTTGTGGAAGCCCCAACACCATAATACTTTGACCAATCCCGGCCATGAGATATATTTCACAGTACACTTCTGCTTAAAAAATTTAGGCACTTTAGGCAACACCCAAAAACTTCGATTAATAAAAGACAAAATATATCTAGGAAACCTTTTTCCCTTTCTACAAAGCTGCCACTTATCATTAGGAAAGAATTCACTGGTAAACAAATATCATCTCACGTGCATTCATATTGGGGGGGTAAAATATAGTTAAAAGGCAATTCAATATATTGGATGGTGCTAACGGGCTAAGGATGTTTTTAAAATTAAACTAAGGGTATTCATAATGGGGGGTGTTTAACTAACCAAAATTTTGGGGTGGACCAAGGGGATACATCTATAGTCCTTGTACCTTGTAGAAATTCTCAATGAACCATGAAAGTCTCTAAAAAAGCAACAAAAATGACAACATATTTCATAATAGAGGGATCTAAAGATGAAATGGTCTTTTGATGCCCAAGGAACATATTTGAGGATCTTGACTCAAAGCTCAAGTAGCATTGTAATAAAACATTTTGTAAAGTAGATGTTGAATACATCAAAGTCACCTGACTCAAAATCAACAAAAACTCAACGAGGCAGAAGAGTGACGAGTTTGATTCAAATCGGGAATAACTCGGCAAGTACAAAAAAATAAAGATATGCACATTTTGAATTTTAAAAAGACATTTTTCATTGATATTCAATAAAGCCATGTCCATACAATGCATAATACCGATAGTTGTCCAAAATTTCACAGATCAATAGGGTATCTTATATATGATACGAGTCCAAAAAGGGTCAAAACTGGGAACTAAAAGCATTCGTTTATAAAAGTTAACTAAACATTAAATACTAGATAGTAAAAAAACTAGAAGCAGTTTCTCCCATGTTTTGGGCTGCTTGACCCTCAAGGTTCTCCAAGTGCTCGAGGTGAAAAAGAGGAGCCTCCTCTAATAGAAGCCAATCTGATGTAGGATTTAGCTCTTCCAAGTCAATTGTTGAATGATCCAAACCTTTCATCATCATGAAACATTGAAATGTGAATTAAACTTTAAAGTTTAAATCAAACCTTCAAATTCAAATGCTTAAGCCTTAAGATAAACTAAGCCAAGTCTCATGTTTCTTAGTGTCTAACCTTGTATTTGCCTGTTGCAAAGTCGAAGATTGTAATGGACAAATACAAGGTCATTTATGCATTTTTGTGTTAATTGATTGCGCTTTTTGGAATATATTTTCTCAAACATGCTCCAATTGCATTCACAACTTAAAGCACTACAAGTCTGATTTAAGATTTGAATGGCAAGTTTCTTAAGATCTAGCATATCACTGCGAACGTTTTGCCACCAATGACCTAGCAAGTGGCAAGGGTTCAAGAGTCAAGATCAAAGATGATAAAAAGATAATAAAATTTAATAAAACAAACAAAATAGATAAAATTTAAGGAATTGGTCATGCCTTCAAGGGTACCTTGTAACATATTCTTCCTTTTGCACATAGCTCTAGCATAGGCAAACAATTTTGCGGGCAGGCATGTAATTTTGTTGTTGACCAATGACGTGGCTTTGGATTTCTTGATTGGGAAAGCACCTTTCAATGCACGTCATAAGCCCTCTATCGACCTCCCCATCCTCATTAAATATGGTCTTATCATAAAAATATGCTTGGGTTAAAAAGTACCTAGCAACATGTAAGGGGGAAGCCACTTGCATATGCCAACGCTCATTAAAAATATCCCAAAGAGGCATATACTTGGCCTCTTCACATTAATACCTTATTTTGATGGCCTCCATGGAAAGATCCATCACCTCGTAAATGTATCTCATAGCGAGTTTGTCGCCATCAACCATCCTAAAAGTTCAAAGTCAATTGTCAAACATTAGAATTTTTAAATAAATGAAATTTGAAAATGAAACAAAGTTTGACTTTGAAGTTGAACATTGAAAAAGTTTAAGTACTTGGGCACTTTGACAAGTGACTCCATCATAGCAATAATCTCTTCGACATCTTTCCAGAAACCATCATTAGACACAAGATCAATGATTTCAATACCTTCGAGGGCTTTGCCATGTTTAGATGCCATCCACTCAAGTCCCAGAAACATCCTCTTGAGATCTATCTTTTGATCAAGCAAGGATTGCAAGGAGATGAAATTTGTTGCAAATCTAGTCACTATAGGACGAACAAGTTCCTTGCCTTCGATGTATATTCTCATGGTGCCAAGGACATTTGTGTGATTGTAAACATATTTGGTTATGGATTTTGCCTTATCCAAAACCTCTCATATCCGAACAATTTTACCAATGTCCTCAAGCATTAAATCTTTGCACAAGATGTTTAGAATATGGAGGGGTAACTAAGGCTAACAATTTGTACAACATTAAAATTAGTGAAGAGTATGAAGTTACGGAGCAACACGAGGCCCTCCCTTGACGAATAGAGTTTTAGAACAGCATAAGGCCCTCCCTCGATGACTAAGATAAACCCTAGTTGCAACCTACAATCATCGCCGCCTCGGTAGAGCCAAAGTCGTCCTACTCATTTTGGGAGTTTTCTATAGCACCTTGAAGAAGTCGAAGTCGAGGCAGATTCCCTTAACATATTCAATATGGATGCCCCTTCTAATTCCAAGGAGGGGACATTCATTTCTCTAATCAAATCCTCAAAGCTAGCCAATATGAAGCATCCAATGAAGAACAAGTTCATCAAAAAGGCAGAAGTCATTCCCAAGCTAGACATTTCGTCTTCAGGGCCAAAGAGAAAAGCCTTTCTCTTGCGTGAGTGAACTTTAATAGGAAAGTTCACAAGCCTTTAGCCTAGTCCTCAAACAATCCAAGCATGGATTTCAAAGCACTAGAAAGTTCAAGGCAATATATGTATAGCTTTGATTGTGGTCAAGGATTCTTTTTGTTTTTATCTAGTAGCAAGGAGGAGAGAGATCTAATCTTCAAATAGAAACTCATTTTCATGGGATCCAAGAGAACGTTCCTCTCCCATTGGACCCTTGACTTTGAACTAGATATGAAAATCTCAATTGCCCTTGTGTGTGTCATGTTGTCGCACCTCAAAGACAATGGATGAATCCACACTCAAAGAGAATGGAGACAAGTTGGGTCCTTATATTGAACAAGTTGAGCCAAAAGGAAATATCTATCCCTATGCTAGAATTTGTGTGAAAATCGATCTGGAGAAGGGCCTTTTGGAAGCGATGCAACTCAATATGGAGGGTTGGAGCCATCTTCAAGGCCTAGACTATGAGCAGATTCCTTTCAAATGCAATACTTAACACAAGTATGAACATTTTGCAAAGAACTACCCAAGAATCCAAGGGAAATATAGCTCCCCCACAAAGTAGTCTCTAAATCCATCCAATGAAACAAAGCAAGAATCTTTCAAGTAGGTATCTAGAAGGCATGGGAATCAGAAGTACAAGGGGGCACAGGCCATCAAAAGATCCCATTGTGGCCAATCCATCACTTCCAACAACATATTCAAGGTTCTTGAAGATCCTAAGGAAACAAAAGAGGAAAGGGTTGAGGCAGACCCACTGAAGGCCCCTTTAGATCCTAAAGTTGGAGCAATATCATATGAGGTCCAAGTGGAGCTAGAGAAAATTGTATCAAAGAGCACATAAGAGGCCCCATTAGAGGCAAGAACAACAACTCCTTTGGAAAAAGAAGCAAGAACAGAAGAAGAGTGTTAAAATTAATGCAACTGCAAGAGCCATTCTCCGAGAGGATGGCAAAGACCCTAGCTGTGATCTAGGGCCCCCGGTACACTCCTGGGGTTCCTAGTCTGGGACCAAGCAGTTAGAGCCATCGCAAAAGACCCTAGTTGGGCCCCCAGTGTATTGTTGGGGTTCTTGGTCAAGGACCAAGCAGTTTTATGATATAAGTCCCTAGATGTGTTCTAGGCCCCCTGCATGTGTTCTAGGGAATCCTTGCTCAGCACTTGGATTGATCCTTGGTTGTGTACCTTGGTGGTTAAGACCCTAGTTGTGATCTAGGGCCCCCAGATATGTTCTGGGGTATCCTGGTCTAAGACCAGGCAGATTCTTGGTCTGAGTACCAAGCTGAGATGATGTGTGACTTTCTTCTCTCCCGAGATGGTCCATGTGACCTAGGAGCGATTAAAAAGAACGGCATGATCACGTCATTGCCCTTCCTCATATGCTGGGATGATAAAAAGCTTATAATCTATATCGTGGGACTCTTGTGGACAAACTGCCATTAAAGAAGGACTTGACCTTTGACTTTGTCTTATTGTTAATCGTTGAAACCCCTTGCTTGAGTTATGCCTCCCAAAATTTATGTTCATGTGTTGGTTCGATTTTATTTATTGAACTTTACTTTCTCCTAAAGAAAGTCGGTTGCCTTTGTTTTTGAAACCCTCCTCATTTGATTTAATTTATTACTGACTTTACCATTTGATGTTTTGATTGGTAAATTATTATTTATAATTTTTAAAAGGGTTAACCTAACCCTAAAGCTATGGCAAGTGGACTAATAGGTTAGCCCTACCTTACCTACCTCAACTATTTAAAGAAGTAGCCTCTCCCTCATTTGACACACTTTTCTCATATGATCTCCTCCTCCAAGTCAACGTTGAGACTGAGGTTTGTTGCGGCTCTTCTGGTTAAGTTTATAAGGTCTTTCTCAGGTCTCCCTTATGCGTGCCAGCCTGCTATTGGTTTATCTCTGCTAGCAGAATTTTAAGTGTGGACTGTTGATGTTTTTCTGCCTACCGTGGATCTTCCCTGCTAGTCGTTTCATCTTCTAAGCTTGTCGCTGGACTAGTGGTGTCTTCCCTTGCTTGTTCTTGGTTGCTCCAGCCTGTTGTGGGTCTTTTTGTGCTTGTCGTTGAGGTTGTTGATCTGTTGAGTGCCACCCTTGATATTTTGTTGATGCTTCCTTTGTTGGTTTGTTGTTAAAGCCATTAGTATTTCAGCAGGTGCCACCCCTGTGTTATACAGCCCTTGGTATTTCAGTAGGTGCCACCCCTGTATTTCTGTTGTGTTGCCTTGTGTCTAAGCATCAGGGCTGATTTTTTAGACTGTTAATATTTGCATCAAACTGAAGAAGGCACCTATGTTGGACTGAATATAGCTTTGTCTTTCTAGCCCTAGTTTGGACAGTGGTTTGGACTGTTTTGATTGTGGTTTCTCCAACTTGTTGAGTTCTGATTTTTGCTATCAATCTAAGAGTTCTTCTTGGCTTTATTCCCATGCCCATGAGGAGATCTACCCTGAGGGTTTGATCTATGATTTTTCTAAGCTTTTTCTGAGCATACATTGGAGGAAGGTAACAACAGCAAATCAGGTACCTTTGTTCTTTATTACAGCTAAGGTAATATTCAGATCTGTGTTCACTAATGTTGTTGGGTTATGCATCAGAATTTTATTATGCTTTGCTGGTCATAAATTACAGTAGCTATTGATGTGAAAAATTTTAAGAATTTTTGTTTCTGGCTGTTGATGTTT
>JZKD02S1609582.1:78571-93191 GCA_000966675.3 Picea glauca | reverse complement strand
AATGCTCCTGAAACGCTCCCGCTCCCAGAGATTTTTGAAAATCTACGCTCCCCGCTCCCACTCCCAACAGCCTTGGCTCAAACCACTCCCTCTTCCTCATCCCTATGCGCCCTCCTTCAGCTCTCTCACTCAACGAATGAGTAATGTGTGTCCTCTTCACCCTCAGCCCCTTCATTTATCCTTCCTTCAGCCACCTTTCCTCCTTGAGTTGTGTGCCCATTTCAGCCTCCAAGGCTCCAAGGAGGTGCATCCCCCTTAGCTGGACCCCACACAGCACTAACATGGTGCATCCCACTAGACTAGGCCCCACAATCCACTCAAACAAAAAATTTGTTGATTGCCTAAGTTAGACTTAAGCTAAGATAAACAAGGCTGATCTGGCTATTTAGTGTGTCCATCAGCATGCCTTGGACACTTAGGCCCATGCTGAGACACCTACCGAGCTACAAAACTAACAATCCCAAGTAAAGTTTGCAAGACTATTGTTCAAATATGCTTAGCAACATATCGTTTATCTCCTTTTACATACAGTCATCCAACGAACAATTGTGAACAAATCCAAGATGGTTATGTATCCAAATAAGAGTTTCAATTCAGCATGAACATGTACTGTGCTTAATTTCATGTACCTTTGCAATTTACAAGAATATCACAAATGACAGGTGATGAATAGTTCTCAGCAGACAGCATGCTAAGTAAATACTAGTTTCACTCATAAAGGGTATATTCACGAAAAGCCTGAACAGATTTCGTATGTGCAAGGATGAAGTATTGTTGAGTGTTTATGAAATGATCCAAGCACAGTTATGACAGCAGCAATACAATTAGTGAAATTTGCACCCACATGTACTTTTGTAGCCAAACTCTAGATGACATATGATCAACAGTGGTGACCTGGTTTGCAAAGATCAAATGGATAAAGTCCAGATCTCAAAAGTTTAGTAGATACTTTACTGTGGTAGGTGTGAGTTTAGAGCTCTGTTCTATAGGTAGATTATACACTGGAGCGAATGTGAAATCAGAACAGGAAAAGGATTCCAAAAGAATTTCAAACTGTCACTGAGGTAATGAAACCACTTCAGTATGTTTGATTCAGCCCTCAAGGAAGAATTTTAGAGTTTATGCTAGGCATCAAATCATCATTATTTGAAATGCTTTAAGGAACGACTAGGTTTGTAGATGAATGGTTATATAGTGACACCACCAGGAACAGCCTTGAATGGGCAACTTAAGAAACTGTGTTCTCTCTGGTGTGATCTGATCCGCAAAATTTTGACAGAAATGGCAAGGTTAAATCTGATGCAAATGGTATAATGTCTTAGAGAGTGAGTAGGTTGCTCTGGGTGACTTGAGATGGTGGCCGAGTGGCTAAAATGCCCAGCAAAGGAAGCTTGGAAATGCTCCTTGAAAGATAGCTTAGTAAGGATTAATCTCTTGATGGTACAGTGTAGATTTAGACAGTTTCTTGGCAGAAGCAGAATATTAGCTAATGTGCTAATGCTTCGAGGAATATTCTGATCGTTGAGGCAGATTTGTGATGAGTTTTGATGGAGACAAATAACTCAGCAAATAAAAATGAAAACCCTTTTGCAGGATCATGACTAAACGGTGCTTATGATCTCTGTTCTGAAGATTGCACAACAAATTTTCAAAGGGATACTTAGTAAGGCAGGTGCAACAACTCAAGGTAAGGAGAAATTGTTGCAGGCTTTCATAATACGATTCGGCAGCTCCAACTGTTTGGCATGATATCCCTAGTCAGTACCCTCGGTGGAGGAAATGCTCTTTAACCATGAGTGCAGCAAGTGCAGTGGATTAGGTCTTTGAATGCAGTGGGTTAGGTCTTTGAATGCAGCGGGTGAGAAAAGACTCTTTATACGTAATTATCTGAACCATGTAAACTAATTTTTCAAAGGAAATCCCTAAGCAAATCCTAAAGTACAAGGAATTTATTGCTTGTCCGCATCGGGGCAAGGGAAAACAGAAAGCTATAAAAAATACACCAAGGGGATAAGTCCGCAAATATCACACCTTTCTGTCTTTCCTAATCTCTGTTTTTAGTCGCCTGTATTTGCCCTTACCTACCTTCTAACTAACTCCCGGTAAGTGAGAATACTATTCTATTCCCTCTATAGTGAAATGGATAACCTTATATTAGGAAAATATCATGCTCCCTCACTCCTTGCTGTCCATATACAACATCCAAGGGTGAAGGTGGAAAATATCCAAAGAAGGTTTCAAAAGGTGACTTGCCAGTAGAAGTGTGGACTGCTCTATTATAAGACTGCTGTATATAGATCAGATTTTCATCCCAGGTCTTCAAGTGCTTCTGAATGTAACCACTCAAAAGCTGCACCAAAGTTTTGTTGACAACTTTTGTCTGCCCATCTATCTGTGGATGGAATGCTATAGATCTCTTCAACTTAGTGTCCATCTTCTCCCACAATGTAGTCCAAAATGCACTGAGAAATCTGGTATCCCTGTCTGAAATGATGTTCCTGTATCCCAAAGTGCACCCAAACCTTTTCAAAGAACTTGTTTGTTGTTTCTTGTCCACTAATGGTCTTTTGACAACGCATGAGAATGCACATCTGGCTAAACCTGTCAACTACCACAAATAGATAGTCATGTCCCCTCCTGGTTGTTGGTAAACCTCCCACAGAATCAATCGAAATGCTTTCCCAAGGTCAAATGGGTACAGGTAAGGGATGGTATAGAGTCTAGACCATGCTTCCTGTTACTGGGCTTGTTGGTACAACAAAGTATGCATCCCCTAATATACCGTGCTACATCTTCTTGCATTCTAGGCCAATACACATATCTCTGTAAGTTAGCAACCGTCTTCCCAACACCAAAATGTCCTACAACCTTGGAGGTGTGAGCCTTTCTGATCAGCTGCAATCTGTCACCTTTAGAACCACATAGTTTTCCTAGCTTATAGAGTAACCCATTCTAGAGGTGATATTCAGCCTTATCGTCACCTTCTTCGATACAAATTTGGCCCTGTAGCTGCTGAAACACCTCCTTGAAGTCCTCATCTTCTTTGTATGCTTCTCTATATACATCATGGGTAAAAGGCTCCATGTGCATCAAAGTTCCCGAAGCCGTAATCTTGGATGTGGGTGGCCTTGAAAGCATGTCTACCAACCTGCTTGTGTTGCCCTTCTTATACTTGATGACTAGATGAAACTGCTGTAGAAACCCCATCCACTTGTAATGCATGGTTTGTTGACGCTGACTCTCAGCCTACAAATACTGTAGCAGTTGGTGATTTGTGTGGATGATGGTCTCCTTGCCCATCAAATAGTGCTTCCACTTCTTGACAGCTTGAACCGAGGCATAGAGTTTCTTGCCATAGGTAGGGTAGTTGAGAACTGCCCCATGAATATTTCAGAATGATAGCATATAGGCCTTCCTCCTTACATCAAAATTGCTCCCATGGCATACCCACATGCATCTGTCTCCACTTCGAAAGGTTTTTGCAAGTTTGGTAATGCAAGAACTGGTGCTTGACTGATCTTTCTTTTCAACTCATCGAAAGCCTTCTGTTGATTCTTCCCGCACTGGAAACTCTTACCACTCGTTGTTATGGCATGCAATGGTGCAGCTAGTGATAAAAATGAAGCTATGAACTTTCGCAAGTACTGTGTTGCCCCAACAAAGCTCCTAACTTCAGTGACGGTTGTAAGAACTAGCCATTGCATGATGGCCTCCATCTTTGTGGGATCTATCTTGAGTTTCCCTCTATCAATCACATACCCCAAATACACAAATGACTGTTGAGCAAACTCACATTTCTTGAGGTTACCCAACAGTGGGTGCTTTTACAAGGTCTCTTAACACCTGCATAAAATGTGAGATGTGTTCTTCCCAAGTAGAGCTATAAACCAATATATCATCCAGATATACTATAACAAATGAATCTAAATATGGGTGTAATACATCATTCATTGATCTCATAAACGTAGTTGGTGCATTACATAAGCCAAATGGCATGACCAACCATTCATGCAAACCTCACCTTGTCTTGAAGGCGATCTTCCAAGCGTCTTCTTCTCTGACACGTACCTGGTGGTATCCTGATTTCAAATCCAACTTGGTGAAGTAATTAGCGTGTTGCAACCGATCTAATAAATAATCGATCTTGGGTAGAAGCTATCGATTCTTGAGTGTGATCTTTCTTAAAGCTAAAAAATCAATACACATTCGCCAAATCCCATCCTTCTTGGGTACGATAATGATAGGTGACCCACAAGGTGAGGTGCTCGATTAAATCACTCCCTACACCAGTAGCTATTGCAACTGCTACTTCACTTCATTTGCTTCTAGAACGGACGGTCTATACAACCCAATGTTCGACAATGGGGAGTCTGGCAATAACTGTATTTCGTGCTCCACTTCCCTCTTGGGTGGTAGCCCTATAGGCTCTTGGAACACTCCTCGGTATGCCTATAACAACTCCTCCAATTGATGTTTCTACTCTTTAACACACCCCTCTAGGGGTACCTTTACTCTTATCGACTCATCATCACACTGATTTTCTCTTAAGAAAAGTAAAACATATTTCTTACTGGAACTAATCAAATTCTTAGCTTGGTTGGCACTTACCAGTGAGATCTTCAATTTAACTTTTTGTGCCTTGTTTATGTAGGACTTCCCATCCTTGATCAAGTGGTACTGGTTGGCTCTCTGCATGAAGATTGCATCGCTCATATACATGTAAGGGCTCTCAAACACTACACACACGTCTAGGGGTACTACATCCAACACCACTTCATCAATAAAGTCTGCACTTACAACAAATTTAATCTTACATTGTTTCGTTACCTTGATTTTTGCATCCTTGTTTACCCAACCCAACAGATAGAAAGGATAGAGGCTAGGATGATCACAAACCTCCAATCCAAGCTTGTTGACCAAATTCACTGTTATGAGATTAGCCTATGAACCGGAGTCGAATAGAGCGTCTATCTTGATCTTCTTAACCTAGATCTTGATGTGGAAGAGTTTGGTCATCTCCTTCTCTTCCTAGTGATGAAAGTTACTCAGATTCACCTCCTTCTCCATTGATGTGCAGACAATTTTCTCATCCACATCGAAGTTGTTTTCAACCTGATTGCTCAAATCCATGGCTAGAAGATTCTCTCTTTGCATCCTTCTTATGGTTCTTCGGGTTCATCTCTAGATGTACTTTCCAGCACTTTTCCTCAGTGTGACCATCAATATTGCAATGGTTACAATGGTTGTTGGGATCCTTGCACTGATGTGCAGTGGTTGTTGTCTTCTTATCCACTTCTTCTTCCCCTCCTTGGAAGTTTCCTAGTGCTCTTTTTGCTTGGAACCACTTGGTTTCCCTTTCTTGTGGCCTATGTTTTCCATATATTGTGCATGTACACATGCCTCGTCCATTGTCCTTGGCTTGAAAAGCATCACTTGCTTTCGTACATGACTAGGTAGAACCCCCAAATACTTGAGGAGTACATCCGGGTTCTTGGGAGAGATATCCAGCATGATGGCCATCTTTCTTAACTCGGTGGTGCACTCATATACACTCTACCCCTACCTTTTCTTGAAGTAATGCCAGCGGATCCATCGGTCCTCTACATACCCAATGGGATAGATGGGACTTAATGAGGGTTTTGAAATCCTCCCACTTAGTTACCAGTGGATCACCCTCCAGCCTAAGTGTCTCCATGTGACTTTCCCACCAGGTTAAAGCATGGCCTCTAACTTCAGTCTAGGGATGATTTTAAGGATGGAAATTTATCTTAAAATGTAGAAATCTTGGCAAATCTTACTAATCCTTAATATGAAAACTATAAAATGTTTGGCGATATTTTTGTAAAAATACTCAAATTTATAAGAATTTTATATAGTTTCTTTAAAATTTGGGCTATTTTTAAGGTAAATTAATTTTATTCTATACAATTTGGGCAAAGCATTTTTAGAAAAAAGATTCACCCCTAAAATTTTCCTTGCTTCGATCTGGCAAATGATATCTTTTGCTCCTCATCTATATGGTGAACGTTGTCCATTGGATGTAGCTTGGGTGGTTGGGAGGACTCCCCACCCATGTTCACTTCCTTGTAAGTGACATGTGATGCCCTTAACTGGGTCTATATGATGCTCTTGTTGCTGAGCCCCCAATATTCTGAAAATGATCAGCCTCCCCATGTTCTCTCCCGGATTTCGGGGGGGGGTTTCATGGATGTAGCGAGTACCGGTCTTCGATGTCGTGAACCACATGTAAAAAAAATCTATATGGTGAACACTAAAATAAATTTCTAGTTGTTGCAACCAATGATTAAGTTTTAATGCATCGATCTCACCTTGGTATGGCTTTATGTCCACTTTCGTTTCCATCTTGAATAGGGACTGTGAAGGGCTAACATCACTCGAACTAGGCTTCTCTTTCTCGGGCTCTTTCCTCTACTCCTTTTCAGGGTCTTCAATGTCTCCCGATTTCCCTTCTAATCAAATCTCATAGTTAGAGCCTCCAACCTCTCCATACCATCCGAGCTTGCTTGCTAGAGCCGCCATGAGGAAGGACATATTGCAAGATATGTTAGCAATTTGTTCTTCCAAACTCACAAATCTCTCATCTGTCGGATCTCGAGGATTGTTATGAACAAACTCATCGGCCATGGCTAAGATTCGGTGACTTTCTTCTTAAACCAATTCCTGGATCCCTGCAACTTCCCACAAATACCCCAAGAAACCTACTCTGATACCCATATGATCTGTAAATTGTCGTGGATATTCCACTAGAATAGTTCATCACAACAAATTTTATAATATTATGAAATCTTAGATTTATGCAGTTTATTTCCTTAGATCCCAAATTTATTATCTCTAGCTTATGGCTCGAAATTAAGAAATAACTGAAACATAAAAAACAAAAGAAACAGGCACAAATACACACCGTCCACACAAATGAACAGAAGATTTGAACTAAGAAACCCAGTATGGAAGAAAACCCAGCTAGAAGGTGAAGCCTATGCTCTGCTCTCTTTGCTTCAAATATAACTCACTATGGAGTTACCTTTTGACATTGTAACATGAACGGCTACTACAGAATCCTGCTCCTCCTCTATTATGCTCACAAAATACACTGTCAAATGTTTTGCTCAACTATGGAACAAGATACAATGCAAAAGAATGGAACCCTTTTTCCTCCTAGCGGCCCGGCATTTAACATGGCTCGATAACCATCTAGGGGTAGGGTTTTGACTCCCTCAACCCTCTATTGTGATAAGGTTTTGGACCTTCTAGAATCTTCTTGAAAGTCAACACGTGGCTAGCCCCATATGCATGAGTAATGAGGGCTGACGTGGCATCCTCTCGTACCATGGTGATCAACACAGTAGATCAACTCGCATGAGGCATAACTTTTGCATACAAGCTCCGATTGACGTGATTTTTGTGCTATTGGAAAAATCTCTGAGTGTAGATCAATGGCAAGGGGTTTCAGCTAAAGCTTTGAAAGTTTTGACCCCAAAAAATGTTGTTTGATGCCTCAAAATGGCTCTGAAAGGTTTCAAGCCCCAATTTTCCAAACTGGGACCTGTCGTTAAAATGACCCTGCAAGTTGATTCCTCCAATTTTTTCCACTCTAGAAGCATCGAGATAGATGACAAAAAATATAATAATCCAATCTGAATCATTAGATTGATTAGAAAACTGACAAATGGCTCAGATCTGCACAAATAACAAATATTTTTAGCGTTTGGGCAAAGAGAAAGCAAAGGATTTCTTCAAACGCTAGTTCGTTGGCTACAAAATTGCTGAGAGAGTAAATCGGCCAATTCATAAAGTCTGGGAAATATTTAGCAGTGAAACTCAAAAAAATCAAAAAAACTAATGGATAAATGAAAACTCACTGAAGAAATAAGTATGGAGCATTGAGGACCATTAGGTTATGGGGTCTAGCTAGCTTTGGTAAAGATCCTTACCTTTCGAAAATATACTAAGGTTCCACACACCAACAAATGAGCATGAGGAACTTTCAGATTTGTGGCAAGGGTTTGAAGGGCCTCTAAAGGAGGGTGAAATCAAAATGAATTAAACCAAAGAGATGTAAAGGGAGATTAATTTATTTATGTGGAAGACCAAGTTTAAAACATCAAATCTTCAAACATAAACTGCAATAATCTTAAGAAGTAATAAGCTAGGTTATCACCATACCTTATTCATTTCATTCCTCTTACAGCCTTCAACTCATCCAAAATTCTTTCATAAATTTGCCATCAATTTGGACATCAAAAGGAAATTCACCGAGATAAAAAGCACCAACACCAAGCTATGCCAAATAAAAGTCTTTCCTTTATTCTTCAATTAGTACAAATGAACAGTGCATCCCCTTTATAAGTGAAGAGAAGCCTCGAAATAGTTTTACAAAATAATGGGCTAGCTCAAAACCATGAGCCTAAAACCACTTGCTCCAACAAACCATGAGCAAAGTAATAATAAAATAATACATTGAAAATGTGTTCATATAATAAAATAATATTCCCCTTTATAAAGAGTCAAAGGTGGAATAAAATAATGCTCAAGGGGGAGCACCCCTCTTAGAAGGGGGTCAACATAGTCAAATAATCCAATATCTAGCTATAAAAAATAAGTCCAATAATATTCCAATGTGTAAAATCCACCTATGATGGTGGGTTTAGCTTCCTAGTAGGTCATTAATTTGCAACCCCTGGTGACCATCTTAGTAAAGCATAACAATAATTAATTAATTTTAAAACTTGCCTAAGTCTTACCTAGGGGAACATTATTAACTATTTTAGATGAATCCATCCCTAAGAAAAAACCATATTTCCTAAGTTTTTAGGTGAAAGATAGGAAATTAATGTAATTAGTGACGAACAGGGAAGGGGAATGATCCATGTGATGACCCTCAAAGTCTTAGACATGCATAGGTCGCATTTTTTAACTTTTTATGCTCCTAGCTTTATTTTAGCTAGGCGTTTTTTATAATAGCCTTTTAGAGGGAGTTTTTCATTGAGTTACCTTCCTCGGCCTATTTTTTATTACCCCTTTAGCCTTTTTCTTTAGATGTTCACTTTATTGAACAAGTCCCTATTCTTTAGATTTTCTTTAGACAACCAAGGACTAGGGGCATTGTCCTTTTAATGAGGGGAATTGCTCAAGTTTTAATTTTCTTGGCTATTTTACTTTTTGCTATTCACATATTAGCTTTTTGTAGCTTTATTTGGTTTAGGCTTTTAACTTTAACCTTTCCTTTTAAGCTTTGAAAAGTCACACATGACAAGATGCAATCTTTTTTTAAATGAATGGACATGAATGATACTAGGGAGATAGAAAGTGATTAGCATGGTTGTGATATGTAGGGCGCTATCTAGTCTAAACACCCAGTGGTATGAGTTATCATAGGAAAAGACACACTTCTAACAGAAAACATGTTCCCAAGGTACTACAACGCAAGTAATAAAATTGTGTATGTTATGAAATACTAATCAACAATCATTAGGTAATCACAACTTCACTACATGCCAGGAGGTTATATCATCATGTCGAATTAAGTATTGCACATGGAATGTCAATGAAGTAAGTTGGACCATCAAAGTGCATCTGACATCTGGATATCTGATCTAAACTGAGCTACATCATGGTGGAGCTAGCAGGATCATGTCCCAATGGAGAAACTGGAAGGACTCTTCTTGGATCTGACGAAAAGGTGTATGATATCCCATGCAAGCAGCTACATGACACCGTTCTAAGGGTATCCAAAGGTCGTTACCCTTGAGAGGGTAACAGAATGGAATGTCAGAATAGTACCAAAAATTAGCAATGGCCTTCCTTGCTTGACTATGGGCATTCCTTTCCCAACTCATGCCATCCAAACTATAGCTTGAGAACCGAGTTGTGTGCAGGGAGTAAAAAAAGTGTGTATATTTCTATGTTGCACAGGTACTACTACCCAAATTTAGACAATGTGTACCCACCATTTCCCCACTCCTAGGAACTGTGCAGCAGGTGTGAAAGGGTCCAAAACTGTATGAAACGAGTATCGGGAACTGAGGAAGCTTTTCAAGAGCATTCCCAATGTCAAGTAGCCGCTCCAGAGTCCAAACCATGTTCCCACAACATATCAGAGCTTCTACATGCTTTTCGTTCAAATTCATTAAAATACTATGAATTATTTGAGCTTTGAGTCAGACGCAGACTAAGAAATTAAGAAATCCCTGCTTTGTACATGTCGAATTTAAGATGCCATCTGCAATCTTGTTGCAATGCCACTGCGAGTTGGTTGTGGACAGAATTGTTAATTTTCCTAAAACTAGCACCATCAAATTATTCTAAATAAAATTGTTTACTGAATAGATGCACAGCTAGATTTTTTAACCAAATAAATCATCAGAAGCATACAAATGGAAACCAAAACACATTGCACAAAGATTTATGGGTAAAAAACCCCGAGAAAAAACCTGAAGGGAAAACCAGATCTGTGAGATTTATTATTATGATTATTATTGTGAGCTCTTGTCCTGGGAAAATGGCCCACCTGAGGAATACAAAACAGCAGATAGTCAAGCCCTACAAACCTCAAGATCAGTGCTTTGATCTTGTTGGTTGGTTGTTATCTCCCTTGCTGCCCCTTTGCTCCTATCCTTGGCCCCTGCACTCCACACTTGGATGAATGTCATTCTCCACCCAATCAATGAGAGCTCACTCTCTCACTCTATGTGTATCTGTTGTGTGTCATCCTCTCACATAGGTTGTCTTTTATAACTTTGTGTTTACCCTAAGTCCAAAACCCTAGATGTCCTAAAATGATCAACGACTGAGTTCTGATCTCACATTCACATTAGATCTAACGGCTAGGACTTAATTTAATTACTAATGCCAAATACTTAGGCATTTAATTAAATAAACTCACTTTATTACAAAAGTACATTCACTTTATTAATCACTTAATAAAGTGAATCTCCTAAGGTTTTGAGAGGTAATAAGGACGACTCTCGTGTGTTGACACGAACCCACGTGTTTGATGCTACTAAATCATCAACACTCCCTCTTAAGGAGGAAGCTACTTCTACCACCTGGAGGTGACTCTGCCTTTGCTGTCAGATTTGCTACCATGGTTGCTCTCCAATCCACCTGATTGGCTGCTCCCTCTAAAACGAAAGCTATCCCTGCCATCTCGCTCGGACACGACTTCGAAGACTTCCCTTTGATCATGCTCCTAGAAGCCTCCGGCTCTTGAGCATCTTGCATGGCCATCTCATACCATGACTACTTCTGGACAGACTTGGAAGGTTGCTCCTCACCTGAACCTGAAGGTTGCTCCTCACCTGAACCTAAAGGCTGACTCCCTCTGAGTTGCTCAACCTTCGAAGCTACCTGCTCCTTGTCCTCTGTCATTTTGTTGCTTGCCATAGCTCACATAGGCTAGCCCTTTAGCTTATACAAGTTGCTCTCTCTAACTCCAAGAACAGATGTTGTGTCTGAGCTAGATCCTCTAGGCTTGATCAACGCATGTCCATCATAAAACACTACATAAAATCCCTTATTCTCAATCACTGAGACCAAGATCACACTCCTCCTGAGTTATGGCACCCATAGCACGTCCATCACTCTCAACACATCTCCTGACTCCATCCGGAATGTCTCAACACGCCTCCTGACTCCATCCGGAATGGCACTATCCCTCTCACTTGAACCTGAAGGTTGACTCCCTTTGAACTATTCAACCTCCGAAGCTACCTGCGCCTTGTCCTCTGTCACTCTGTTGCTTGCCATAGCTCGTGTACGCTGGCCCTTTAGCCTATACAAGTTGCTCTCTCTAACTCTGAGAAGAGTTGGTGTGTCTGAGCTAGATCCTATGGGCTTGATCAGTGCATGTCCTTCTTGAAACACTACATCAAATCCCTTATTCTTAATCGTTGAGACTGAGAGCACACTCCTGAGTTTTGGCACCCATAGTACGTCCATCACTCTCAACACGCCTCATGTCTCCATCCAGAATGGCACTATCCCAGATCCCTTCACTGCATGCTTGGTGCCCATACCAAGTTCCACATGCACATCTAAGTCTGACCCTCTGAAGCTCTCGAACAACTCTCGTGCTCCGGTCATACAACATGTAGCCCCACTAACTATTAGCCATGCACCAGYTGATATGGTGCCCAAGGAAGKCTGAGAAACAAGTAAGAACTTTGTCTGTTCAAACTTCTTAGCAAACTCATCCACTCGAGCCCTTGCCAACACAGCGACCTCTGGTTGCGTCTTGTTTATGCCCTTCTTCCTCTCTGAAACACTGTGAAGCATGGTGTCCCTTCTTATGATAGTGAAAATGCTTGACCTTACTTAGGTCCTTCCCTGTGACAACTTGTGAAGATGAATCTCCACCTGTGTTCTTCCTAACCTTTCGCTTGCCCCTCTTTGTCTCACTAGCAAGTGCGAGGTTCTCCACATCATCGTCCTCCTGCGGGCCTCCCAGAGCCTCTCGACGAGTCTCCTCTTGGACGCAATCATCCCACAATCGCCTGGATTCTGGAAGCTTCTCTCGAGCACAAATGCCTTCGATGAACGAATTCCAAGGCTTGATGAAACCATTCAAGGCCACCCTCACTAACTCCACATATGTCACTATCTTGCCAATTGCCCCCAGCTAATCATGAATTTAGGTGATCTTGGCAAGATAACTAGTCACTGAATCAGTCTTGGACATCTAGGTGTTCCTGAGTCGTTCCCTCAATACCATCTTCTAGTTCTCGTTCTTACTCTAAAATAGATTCATCAGAGTCGAGAACATCTCATGGGATAACTTTTTCTCAAATAGATGAGGAATAAGATGATCCCTCACGGAATCTAAGATCATCCACATTGCCTTGGCCTCATTTGCCTCATGCTTGGCCAGCTCTGCAGAATCTGTCGACACAGTCACTACGGTCTTGGCATGACTCCACAGTCCTTTCTCCCTCGGGAGAAACATGATCCGCGCTTTCCACGAAAGAAAGTTAGAGACACCCTCTAACCGATCCTCATACCTCAACCTGACCGTTGGCATCTCCAATATCTAATCTAAAAAACACCGAAAAGTGTGCCTAGTCCCTTAGGCACAAAAAACAAAAATTATTTTCTAGTTGTCCAAACTCTGCTACCCGCTGCCCGAACCTGGTCAAGCTACCTGTAGCCTTCTATTGCTACCCGGGTACTTCCGTGGTCTGCCCGACTGTTGCCCGAGTCCTTTCGGGTGTTGCCCGAGCCCTCCTGGGCTACCCAGCTACCTGTTGTCAATGTTTGTCTGTTGGTTGCCTTGCTGGCAACTGACCTGGTTGGCCCTACCGACTGTTGTCTCGACCTGGCCGACTGTTGCTGCAACAGCGACCTGCTCCACGGCCCTACCGATGGCTGGGTTGTCAGCTATTGCAGGTCGCAGCCTCTTTCTCCTTGTCCAACTACCTACCACACTCCTACATGGTGCTCCTAGCTCCAGTACGCTCCACCACAGATTCTGCCTCGACCCAACTCTCGTACCTCTGCTGGCCTCTTTGGTTGTTGCTGCTCCAGGCGACGAATCTCTCAGTCGGCTCAGCACTTACCCAATGCTAGCGATCACACCCATTTGCAGTCGCTCTTTCTCCTCTATCGCAGATTTTTCCCCACACGGCTTCCTTTACTCAACCCCCACATTGGCGGCTTTGCAAATTTCAACGGTTGTTCTACAACCCAATATGTCGACTAGGTCTCTTTCTATCAGCAAACTCTGCAACTCAACCCAGCACGTCTACAATCAGCTCGCTCAATCCTTCTCCCTGCCCATGTTTCTAGCACATGCCCAATTCGCACATTGTACGCTGGATCTTCTACTACTATCAATTAGCCGCCATAAGATGTACGGCGACTGTATCATACGGTTGCCTCTCCTTTTTTTTTAATTTACTCTATCTTTAATCCTACAGCCTACAAAATACAAACTTGTGCAAATCTAGCTTCTGTCAAAGCCCAAGCTCTACTGCCATGTTAATTTTCCTGAACCTAGCAACGGCAAATTATCCCAAATAAAATTGCTTTATTGAATAGATGCACAGCGAGATTACTTAACCAAATAAATCAGCGGAAGCATACAAATGGAAACCAAAACACATTGCACAAAGATTTATGGGTAAACTACCCTTGGAAAAACCCCGAAGAGAAAACCATATCTGTGAGATTTATTATTATTATTTTGGGCTCTCATCCTGGGAAAATGGCACACCTAAAGAATACAAAACAACAGATAGCCAAGCCCTACAAACCTCAAGATCAGTCCTTCGATCTTGTTGGTTGGCTACTATCTCCCTTGTTGCCCCTTTGCTCCTATCCTCGGTCCCTGCCCTCCACACTTGGATGAATATCCTTCTCCACCCAATCAATGAGAGCTCACTCTCTCACTCTGTGTGTATCTGTTGTGTGTCATCCTCTCACACAGGTTGTCTTTTATAACCTTGGGTTTACCCTAAGTCCAAAACCCTAGATCTCCTAAAGTGATCCAACGGTTTGTTAATGTTTTATGCTGATATTATAGTTCTTTGCATTTCATAAAGATAAGAGCATAACAACCACAAGATCACTAAGAAATACACATCCACAAGTACACAACATTTATCCT
>JZKD02S1609582.1:56142-78561 GCA_000966675.3 Picea glauca | reverse complement strand
TATATAACCTTTATAATGTATATAACTTTTATATGTATTACCTTTTATATACTAATTTTTATATACAATATCAACTTTATTAATAATATTAATATATAAAGTTTATATCTCACTTAAAAACTTTTATATATATTAATAATATTAATTATAAGATTTATATTACTAATATCAATTTAAAATTTTATATATATTACTATAAAGTTGATATTAATATTAGCTTTAAGTTTTGAATGGATAGTTGAACATATTGATATTGGTATGAGAGTGTGGTGGCAGGAGACTTAGGAGGATGAGGGTTCCTAAATACTCTCTAGGGTTATTTTTTTGGCTAGGGTTCTTCAGTTTCTTTGCTCAAGTATGGATAGGTACAAGGATGAGTTAGATTTTTCTAAAGACTCTTTGGAGGAGGATTAGATCTGTTCACCTCATCTATCAAGGATAGTGAACCCCGAGAGGAAGGCAACTTATATGAAGGTTTGTCAAGTGCTTCGGGTGAGCTATCTCATGGTAAGGGAATAGTGTCCTTGGAGAAGATTGTTGGTCCTTTACCTAGCCTAAGTGTTGAGGGGGGAAGGTATGTCGGACCTCCTCCTTTGCAATTTCATATTTAGAAAATTTTGATAAAGTGGCTAGAGATGTCCTGACGCCATTATGGTCAATCCTTGGTAGCGACTTTACAAATCCTTGTCAGACCGAAGGAGACTCTGGATTAGGGATTAGGGTTGGTACAAGGGAGTTTTTCTCGAGGGAAGCTAGGCCTAATGTGTCAATACTCTAGCCAATGGAAAGTGGTAAGGTTCTTTTCAGCCTAGTCTTTGTCAAAAACATGTCATTTTTGCTCTGGATTCTACCTATCAAGTAACGAATGAAGGGTTTTTTGGTAGTTCTGGAATAGAGGCTCATGAAGCAAATTTGCTATTGAAACAAGTCATGTTGGAGAAGGAAGAAGTATCCTTTCCAAAGATGGAATCGCTTTTGGAAGCTTCACTTGAGAACTTGGTTCTGGTTTGAATTGGGGGGTTACTTTAGACTTGTATTGACTTACCAAAGGATGCAAAAGAAACTAACACTCTGGGTGTTGCCTCAGATGAACAAACCCAGTCTCCTATAGAAGATCCACAGAATGGTCTTGAAGTGTTAAAGGAGAAAGCACAAAAAGTAGGTTGGGAGTCGAAGGTTGATCTAGTGAAAGAAAGTTTTAAGAAGCACACGGTTTCTGTTGAGGGTGGAAATAAGTTGAAGGAGGTTTTGGTTGTTGATGGGGGCAACAATGGAAGGGCTTCTGTTTTGAGCTTGAAGGAGATCAAAGAGGGAGAAGAAAGAAGGGAAATCCTGTGCGAAGGAAAAGAAAGCATCGGTTAAGTTAGTACTGGGAGATGACAGACCTATGGGAGTACAAGTTTGCTAGAACTTACTGGAAATATGTTGAGGATCGGCATTCGGTTCTGTTTTAGGATCAGCTTCATTTGTGCACAGTGCTGTTTAGTGACTCTCAGTCCTTAGTACTTTATCCCTTCACAGATATTTGGGACTTTCTTCATATTACTGCTTTATTTATCATCCGAAAGTTGCAATGCAAATATGTGTTTTCTGAGGAGGTCAGTTCAATCCAATCACTTTGTCACTCTTAGCGAGAAGAGTTATGTATGCAATTATCTGCCAAAGGCTATCTTCTGATTAAGAATGCCAAAGAGTTAGATGCATTAGCTTACTCCAAATTTATAGCAGCTTTAGTAGCTCTGACGAAAAGGATATAATACCCCATTGTATATACCCTTCTGCTATTATTTTCAGCTTTCTTGTAATATTCTCTTGTTAATATAAGATGTATTTTCAAAAAAACAAAACAATTATAATATTGATCAAGCCAAGAGGCTTATATGTTTCAAAATTGAAAGAATATCACTAGCCCATTTTGTCAACTTCTCAAACCCCTGAATGATGACTGACATAGGGTGCACTAATGGAAGTTTGAAGAAGCAAGAAACAGAAAATTAGGGTTATAAAAATAATAAAACACAAATTTTGAATAGCAGACTGCAGACTGCAAATCTTTTTAAAGAGAATATCAATTTCTCTCTTGGCACCATTTGGTGCAAGTACAACAGATTCAGTGCAGCACCAACTGCTGCAGGTCACAAGAGTTACATGGGTAGCAAAGTAAAAACCAAGCATGCAATAGTAACAATTGGCCTGGTTTTGACTACCACCCTCGAACTAGTCTGGAATATACAAAAATGGAACTTGCAGCATGTACCCAGCACCTTTAGAGTTTAGTCAAAATGCCAACACCCCACATGCTCATGTCCAATTGCATCTTGCAAATCAAAATTCGACCCGTTTAACAAAATACAGAATTTTGGAGGGGTAATACTGCTTATAGAAACTTACAAATGTTCCTTTGGCTAAGCTGCCGTGTTATACAGTATGGGGACATGATTAATTGCACATCACAAGTCAGATTAATGAATGGATAATCCATCATCAACCCTAGCAACTAAATTTTGGCAATCAACATTTTGTTTTACAGTTTCAATGTTAGACCATCATCGACCAAAGTACACCAATAGCTGAGAGAAGAAAAGAATGATAAGATTAAGAATATATGACAAGATGACAGAAGCAATGCTATTCATATACAAGAAGGGATATTCGAAAATTGCCCACCAAAACACTATACTTGCTGAAGGTTAAAATTTAGAAAATTAGGTATGATGGTAATCAACTGAAAATTTGAAATGTGTGCATAAAGAATCCAAAGAATGCAGGAGCAGAGTCCTTAGCACATTAAGTGTGAAAGGATTAGGAAAAGGAGACTCCACTCGAGAGCCTAGGAGTAGGAAGCTAAGAGGGGAGGTCATCTCAAAGGCATCCTAATAGTAAAAACAACTGTCTAACCAGATAATGTAGGCCAGAAAAAGGATGACTCTGTTAAGGATAAAGCATGGAAATCGGGAGGCTCTGCCCTGGGTTTGGTTCAAAACTGTTATAAAGTGAGACTTGTTCCTCTGAGAACAATTCCTGCAAATGCCTAAGTTTTGATTAATTTATTGAGCCAGACATTCATCCATTATATTTTCCTAGCGATAACAACTTTGCCTATGCAGGACCAAAAAGAAGGTTCTGACATGGAAAAATTTTATTTAAGATGAGAGTTCCCAATGCCCTTTCATTTGGGAACACATCATTCAAACCCTCATATAAATTTAGCAACCAAGTCCATATCTAAAGAATTACTTTGAAAGAGACATACGAGTACGAGTACCTCACCAGTTAGCAGCATTCGCAATTGTGTTACACTTTAGTCCCCCTTTTGAATATAGCTTAGTGATGTCACCCACAAATGTAAGAAACTTTTTAGAATCCAATCTCTTTTCAGCTGCCTTGACACGAACCCGTGAAAGCATATCGGAGTCATGAACCAAGTCTACCAGAACAAGTCTGAAATTTAAAGTTTTGTGGGTCTCCAAAAACTCTGAAACTTTCTCTAAAATTATATTAGCTGCTTTTTCATGGTCAAAATGAAAATCAGATGTTGAAATAGATGGAAAGGCAAGGGTTTGGACACAGTCATTTGAAGATGCCCCACTGAAATTGCAACCATAGCTGTGCACAGCATTGCTCTCAGTTGCCTTCCTATCTGATGTTTTAATGCATGGCATAACTTGCTTCATATCTTGTGTGTCCAATTTCTCAGAATTCTTCTGACTTGTATGGTGGCTATTTAACATACTTTTACTGCTAGAGTTACAGTTTTGTGAATCCCTTTCTTTCTTAAAGTAACGCAACATACCACCTTCAGGTTTGTCTCCATGCATACCAGATGGAAGAACATCATCTGGACCCAGCTCTTTGTACATAGCTATGGCCTTCTCCACATCAGATTCTGTTTGACAAAACATGATGCGAGAGAATCCCTCACTCAAAGTAGGTGGTTTTTTGGTTTGCACCATCTGATAGATAGTAGGTGCAGCTCTACCTCCCTGCAAGCCTCCCTCATGTTCAGTACGTTTAACTGCCCTGCTTATGCATAATTTAGTAGGCAAGTCAAGCACAACTGCATGCACCTCTGTTTGGGGTCCTGCAAGCTCTACGAACTCAAGCCACTGCTCTTTACTCAGATTACAGCGATCAATGATAACACTTTCACCTTTACTCAATGCTTCGGATGTGCATTTCAAGCATTGGGTCTTACTGCCCCGTTTTCCATTGGAGATTATATCCTGCACAGAAGAAACATTCACCTATAAGAGAGGACAAAAACAAAAATGTTTATACAACTACCATTGCTTTGTATGGTAACTAAAAACTTATGAAAGTTTAGAACATAATTATTCGTTCAAGACAAGTGCACGAACATCAGAATCTCAATCAAATAATTAGAAAGAAACACAGTTGATGATAGCATCACGATGTTTTGAAAGAAAAGACATCCAGCCACAAAAGGTAGACTTTGTTTCTGGTAGATAACACTATTAGATAGGTAACATGCCATGTGCACTTCCAGCAACGAAGGCAAACTGGAGTCTGATTGATAACATGGGTTGACATTAGATAAATAACATGTCAGTGCATATTTTGTCAACATAATAGAACGCTTTTCCAGCAATGTTTCACAAAAGCTCACCCTCTTACTGTGGCTACAAACAAACATATAGGAGCAGGGTAAGAGATCCACTCGTGACATTCATAATATAATTCATATCCTGTGTGATCTTAGGCAAAGCCACTGACCCAAAAAATGTGTGGAAAACAAGACTAAAATAGAACCCCTTTTCAGACTGCCCTTTTGCTAGGGAACAAAGAAGTGGTTTCAAGGTGGGCCAGAATAAATTTAGGTTTAATTAAAAAACACTTGATTATCATTTTGGAGTATTCTGGCACTCCACAAACATATTCTAGTCATATTTACTCAGAAACTCATGTGGGCACCTACTATATATATTTTTCGCTTCTGTTTAGCCTTTTGATGCTATCCTTTGTGACCTTTTTCTTTTGATCTATATTTCACCTCTTTTTGGGATTTTCCCTCTTTGCTCTCATTTTGTTGCTCCCATTGCTCCCTATTTCTTGTTGATGCTTGCTTGTGATAACAACCTGTGCCTTCTCAATTGCAAATAAGTATAGAATAAGGGACTCACACAATTAGGACATAAACCTCTATCTTTTAATTTATCAACATCTATTTCAAAATTAAGCAAACCTGCTTCATGTTGAAAAGGATGAACCTCTTTTGTAATGATTTTTAGGATAGGTTTATAGTTTCTACAGTGAAAGTTTGGATCCTTGTATCAGACCCCTTCCACCCTGACCTCGACCAAATCCTCCGCAACCTACCTCACTCTGCTTTCCTAAAAGACCTCTCAACTCACGCCACTTTCCTCACAGACCCCCCAACTCACTCTGGCTTCCTCACAAACACCTCAACCCCGACTCTCCCCGCGCGTACCAGCCCCCATAGCCTCCTTCCCGACCCCCCTACATTAATCCTTACAAACCCATGCCATTGTTACTCCTCCGCCACCCAACTCTACACATCTCCATCTCCTCTTCAACAGTAAACAAGACTCCCATAACCAATATGGTACCTCACCAGTAGGAACCCTACATGAACAAGGCAACAACAACAATGCACTAGAACAAGATTATAGCGCCATGGTCACCCACCCGATTGGCAATGCCTTGTTCTAGGCAGCTCACATTAAGGGCGTGCTTGAGAGAATAGAATGTATTCAAAATAAGAATAACAAGTTACAGTTAGAGGTCTATGACCTGAAACAACTAGTTTGTGAAATGAAACATCAAGAGGACGTGCACCCTCAAAATCTCCACAAGGGACTCCCTCACACTCCAATTTGAAATCAAACATATACAAGAGGAGCTACATTCATAGCAGGAATTGTTTAAACTAGAAATAAAAACATAGCAACATACCATAAACTCATCTATGCAGGTGGTTCAGAAGAGGGAACAACCCCCTGGTTGGCCGATGTTGAGGAAGTAGTGCAGGCCAAGTTATTATAGGAATGCACCATTAGGGGGAATTTTGAGGTCAAAAATAAGCCTCAAAACCAAAAATGTGTTATCAAAATCAACTTTAAAAGAACCAATAGCATTCAAGATGATGATGTCACCCATAAGGGTAAATATTTTTGGAGAGAAAGGAAAAAAACTACGTTTTTTCATCATATTTTCGACTTATCTCCCTATAGGTTTACTCAAATTTTACATGTGGCCACTCGTTGGACGTGGAATTAAATTCCACACCCAACGAGTACCCACTATGCATACTTTTGATAGACCCGCGGTGGGTGCTCATTGGGTGCAAAATTTAATTCCACATCCAACGAGAGGCCACACCTGAAATTTGAGTAAACCTATATGAAGATAAGTCGAAAATACGATTAAAAAATGTAGTTTTCTTCCTTTCCCTTTGAAAATTCATAACTCTTATTTTATTATTATAACTATTATTTTATTATTTTCCTTAGGAGGCCCATTTTAGACATCAAATTTCCCCTAATGCAATCAAACCAAGGAACTTAACCTTAGGGATAGTGGACTCCCTCCCCCTGAGACCCTGTCGAATCCTCTAAAATTAGGTGCCTCCTTCCTTCATGACAAATTGGATCTAAAGGATATCAACCTCGAGCATGCATGCCAACTCAATGTTTTTCATTCACTTTAGGACTTTGGGAGATTGACTTAAAGCCCTTTAGGCTAATTGACAATTATCCTCCCACCCACACAAGATCTTTCTCGACACAAACCTTGCCAAAGCTCAACTGGTTGAGATCAAGCAATCCAAAGAACATGTTACAACAACCAGGAAAGAGGGGAAGTAGTGATCATCTGAGACCTCGAAGCAATTATTCAGGACTCCCCCACTGAGTGGTCTAACCCTTGGTCTAAATGATGGGTTCAATAAAGTAGGGGTGCAATCGTCGAACATTTATATTGCCTGTTGGAATTGTGAAGGCGATTTGTAGACTTCCCCGAGCACACACTTTGTGATGTGGTTGGGTCCTGCAACCTCCTCTTCCTCATAGAAACACATGTGAACCCAATGCATACACCACTTGGTGGCATGGTTACCATTGAGCTTGATCATGTCGACAAAAGACACAATCCAACAACATCCAATGATCTAGTGGAGTTGCATGCCTCATCTGTCACACCCTTTAGGGTTGTGTTTACATTGTTTCCTTGAGCAAGCACACTAGGTTCTTATGGGTTTGAATCCACAGGATTACCACATTACCTCAGGAAGTCTACAAAGAATCCGTAGGATGAGCAATTTTCCCTAACTTCATTGCACTATGCACATTACAAAGAGTCAAAGGGAGACCTTTACTCAAACTTTACACAAACATATCCCACTACTCCGCTCTCAGTAAGGTTATTCTTCTAGGGGATTTCAACACTCATACCAAGAACACACAAGTGTTTAATACATGGCAGGTCCAAGGATGGCACTTTGCCTCTAGGGGAATGATCTTGAGACCATGGTTTTCACAAGACTTTCAACGACAAGATCAGGCCACTAATGGCCTATGGGAGACACCTTATACAACTTGGGGAATCCCATGGCCTATTACTCCTTAATGGTCTCCCTGGCTACCCTAGCTCAAGGGGGTTTACATGGTTCCCCCACAGCAATGGTGCCAATGTGGTTGCCTACATCTCAATTAACCAAGAGTTACTCCCACATTCGTCATCTCTCTATCTTTCCCTTTCCCCTCTCTAACCCTGCCCTTCTCACTTTCTCCCTCTCTGACTCCTAACCCCACCCCTCCCCCATATCCTACCACACCACCATCTCCAAGAATTACTCCCCCCTTTCCCCCTTTTCATATCCTTGGACACAACCACANCTAACCATGCCCTTCTCACTTTCTCCCTCTCTGACTCCTAACCCCACCCCTCCCCCATATCCTACCACACCACCATCTCCAAGAATTACTCCCCCCTTTCCCCCTTTTCACATCCTTGGACACAACCACAGCCAAGGATGAGACTCTAAATACCTTGGGGAGGCGACCCTTGACTCCTACCCCCACTCAGTCTGACAACACACCCACACCCCTATCCTTAGTTCTTTCCCTACGAATTGCTAGTTCAACTATGATTGCAAACTTCTCCATAAACACCTTCGTTTTGCCTTTACACATGACCCTCCTCCTTTCCCCCACCTTTGTATCTTTGACAATTGCCTCCTTCATCGTAAAAAGTGGGTGTTCCTCTCCCTGAGGAGACGTGAGCTTTGCATAGCCCTCCACCACCTCAAAAAACATTCTAGTGCACCTTTTTTCCCAAGCATCACACCCTCCCTTAGAGTTAGACCCTTAGTATATGTTTTCCCATACAACCTCCCTTTGTGATGTTCTCAAACATGCCCCCTATCCATATCCCCCACACACCTTCTTGTCACCTCTTTTCTAAAAGAGACATCTTATGAGCACCAACTAGGCAAGGCTTCCCAATCGAGTTCCTCAAACATGGTATCCAAAATCTAGATTCACACACTGTTGACTTGTTTAACTATGCGGATTGCTCAAGTTTACCCCAAACATGGTCCGGACATATCATAACCCAATTCTCAAATAGAGGACCATCTTAGCTCCAAACAACTATCAAACTATCATGGTGGGGCACACCTTCCCAAAATCAGATGCTACAATTTTACATTCAAAACTTTCAAATGTGTTGGAGAGTAGGTATCTCAAGGCCAGAAGACAGGCAAGTTTTTGCCCGAAGCACTAGATGATCAACCATATCTTCACACGCAAGGCCATTATCAAGCAGGGTCACCATTGCTCTTTTCAAAAGCTTTTGAAAAAATACTAAGAGAGGCTTTGTTTCAAAGACTTCCAAATATCGGCATTTGAAACACCCTCCTGAATGACATCATACAAATCTACGAGTCAATTCTTAGCCACCTCGGTACCACACACAGTGTCTCTAACTTCATCCAGAGTTGTACCATAGGAGTCAAACAGGGGTGCACCGTGCCCTCTTTCATTGATTCTCTTTGGGATATATGTGTCAATGAGCTAGAATGCTTCCTCCGCGAGCATATTCAAGACAGGTATTATCTTCCAAATTTAGCCAAACATTTAAAAGTCTATCTGGGGTTTCTTTCCTTCAACCTTTGGATGGTAGGAGAGCAGATCTACCTCGCTCCTACACTCTCCCTAGATCATACATCAAAACCCCCTCAACTCCAAGTCACCCCCTAGAGAACATCTAAGGATTTAAAGAGCGGCTCTATAATAAGATCTCACATTTGTTAGGAATAGTTGGATTGATAGGAAGATCCCCTCCAAAGCCTAGTTGAAGATCAATTGGAGGAAGAAGTAAAAGGGCTTGTAGGTGAGGTTCATCATCTTATTTTTTGTACTTTTTATGGGATGTATTTGAGTGTGAAAATTGCTCTTACAAACCTGTTGTAATGACCTTCATATGATAGACAATTTTGCTATTGAAGAAGTAATAAGGTGAGGTGAAACCCTCCTTGTATTGTTGCTCGTCATTGTCAATATTGGGTTTATTATATGTCATTTCCATGAAAGGCAATTGCTAGCCTCTATTGTTCAATGGTTGCACATTGTTATAGTTGATTTGTGATAGTTGAAGTGGTGCACTTTTGGAAAGACCCCTTCTTTAAATTTTTGCATATTAAAGAATTCATGTGGTTAGTTAAGTGCACATTTGTAACAACCTAACCACACCTCTTTACTAGTTATGCTTGACTCCATTCACCCTCTAGATTGGCACTTGTTTTGGCAACCCCCCATCTCTTAATTCTAAAGATTCAATATACACACTTTTCCTTAGGGATACCCCCTTTGTGCCGAAAAAAGAGTTGGCCTTAAGTGAGAGATGGCGTTGTTGTGGTGACAATGGACAACCCCTCTTAGTTCCCCTAAGGTTGCACTTGTGTTTTAGGGCTTTACCACTTAATGTGCAGATTTTCGAGGTAACAGGTCCAACAAAAATATAGCATGATGTCCAACATCTATATAGTACTTGAGTCATGTGAAGTTTTTCCAATGCCACGAGATGGGCCACTATGCATCTTAGTGTCTTAAGAGGAAGAAAGCCCAGCAACAACAAAAGCAATTTGCAAGGAGAGTGCAAAAGCTTAAGTCGGAGTGAAGGAGTTAGCATCTAGACTTGAGACAACTTTCTCCATGGTATTGTACCTTTCCACTAACATCGTTTCTCGTGTAGTGTGGTATGTGGACAATGGAGTATCCAGACGCATGACCTTCAATGAGAAGGTTTTCTACAAGCTTCAAGAACAAGAGTATGGCATACAGGTGTAATTAGGCAATGATGCTACTTATCCAATTACCAAAGTGGGCTTTGTCTTATTTTGCATGAGGTTAGATGATGTTCTAGAGTTGAATGATGTCTTGTATGTCCCTTGTTTGACTAAGAATCTTCCTTTAATTTCTTGAATGACAACTCTATAGTGTGTGGTTGAGTTTGATGCTTGGCTAGTAATCAGTAGAAAACGCAACCCTAACCCTGGTCAAGTTTTGGCTAGAGGAGTACATGAAGGTGGTCTTTAAATGTTGCTAGCAAATCTGAGGAAGTATGATGCTTTAGTGCATGACATTGACAAACTGAGCAAGAGGTTTGGTCACCTACACTAGAAACACTTCCTCTCTTGAAGGATGTGGTGCAAGGATTGCTAGACTTCAAGATCAAGAAGACTGGATGTGCAAGAACCATGCACTTAGTGAGCATGTCAACACTGTGTTCCCAAGCAGGTCACAAAGATAGAGAAAGATGCTTGATCTAATTCATTCAATGATGCATGGACTGATGTTTTCAGCTTCTTTGACAAGTAGTTTATGTTGAAATTTAATTCATGGACTAGGAGATCTACACTTCAAGAATAAAACCCTACAACTACCAATCTAAAACTGTGTTACACTTGTCAAAAACCCTTCTCTCTACATATACTAAACTCTAAATTGTATATTCAAAAGTATGGACACCGCATTCTCTAAAACTCTATCAAAACTCAACAATATATTAACTACTCTGACATTAAAAAGTTTTGGAATTTTTGACATCAAGAAGAAATTGCATAATTTTAATCACATCATTGTTTATTAACTCAGAAAACAGAGACTCACATGGCAACTCTCTTGCCAAAACTCATATGAAAAACTAGTCTACCCTATCCCTCCTTTATAGAGTTGGAGAGGGAGCTTAAGGCCAATAATACACAGCCTAATTTGAGGCCTACATGCATGAATGACCTGCCTAGGAAAGAGTACCTTAGGAGAGCTTCCTAGGGAAGTGCACCCTGCCTAAGAATAGTTAAACACTTAACTTATGCACCTTTTCTAAAATTTGAAAACTCCCCAACACAAGGACTATTCCTAATACTGGCAAATGCTAACATAGAATAACACAATTGCTAATTTTAAAGCAATACAAATTTGGAAAGACTCTGACCTAACATATGCATGTTGATGCATGTGCCCTAATGTATATATAATTCCTATGTGCCTCCCAAGATGACGAGTGTTGTGAGTGTTGTGCCTTCACTCTGTCAAGATTATTGCACAAAATTACTAGTGCGCCTTCCACACTACATCAATCACTGTTGCACAGAAACCTAACGCTCAAAATGGATCTACTCATCAATGTTGTGCCAATCATAACTCCACTATCATCATTGTTGTTTTCACAGTAATAGAGGCTAAATGGATTTGTTGGGTAGCTCTCTACTAAAGGAGATCAACTTCTGAGCAATAAGTAAACTTTAATAGTTTGTCCTATGTCTCTTTTATTGATGATTCCACTAGGAACACTTCGATTTATTTTAGGATGACTACAGATGAAATGTTCAATAAGTTAATAAAGTTTAAAGCCTTGTTTGAGAATCAGACAGCTCAAAAGATAAAGGTGCTAAGGTCCAATAATGGAGGAGAGTACACCTTCAAGGACTTTGATGCCTTTTGCAAGGATGCAAGGATCAAGATAGAGCTGACAGTACCATACAACCCGCAGTAGAATGGTGTCACAAAGAGGAAGAAGTTAGAACTAATCTCAATGAGACAACCAAAGCAACAATCCATAGCATGGATTTTCCCCTGAGTCTTTGGGCAGAGGCATGTAATACAGTTGTCTACATTTTGAATAAATGTCCTCAAAGGATATTGAAAGACAAGACACTAGAAGAAGCTTTAACTAGTGAAAAAACCTCAATTGTCTCACTTTCACCATCACGCAATTGATCATCCTGTTTATATTCATGTCCCTGGCGAAAAGAGGACTAAGTTTGAACCCTAGAGCATCAAGGGTATATTTGTTGGTTACAGTGAGACCTCCAAGGCTTACTGGATCGATATTCCAACATAGCAGAAGATAGTGGTAAGTCGAGATGTTGAATTTGATGAGGATGAATGGTTTTCTAAGTCTCAAGAGCCTCTGGCAGAGGTTGCGAAGGGAGATAAGCTTGTTATCCCAAAGGCTGATCAGAAAGAAGAAGAAAAATTGGATTCATATCAACAAGATTCCAGTCACGAAATTGATGCTTCAATGCCAATTCAGTTCAATCAAGACACTGAGATAGCTTACCCAAACATTACTAGAGGCACAGAGACAAGTGGGAGCACCTAAAGCTAAATTTCAGGTGAATAATCCTCCTGAGTCCTAAGAAGTTTTCTTCTCGTGTTGCATTAATCACTTCTATTTGTATGACATAACCTTCCAGCTGTAAGGAAACAACTGAAGAGCAGGTATCAGAAGATGACGTGATAGAGGAGTCTAATGTCTGGGAAACAGTTCTGAAACCCACTGTGGAATCGGTGATTGATTCCAAGCATGCAACTAATGTTAGCATTAAAGAGTCTAAGTCCAAATTCAGTGGCTGAGAATTCTCTCAAAAGGGGGGAATTAATCTTGTTGAGACTTGTGCTTCAATTGCCATAGTTTTTTGGGGTAAATGGGCAAGATACCCATGATTGCAGATTGAAAATATTGGCCAGGGAGATTGACATGAAGGACTTTTATCACCACATTATTTCCTTGTATTGAAGAGATTTCTGAGTACAGAAGTGACCAGTGGTCCTGATTTACATTCCTTCAGATTCATAGGTGATCAAAACATTTTTTGAAGCCCCTTGCAGAGGGGAGGTTCAAGATTTTGTGATAGTATCTTGGTTTGGTGAAGAACGCTTTCTTTGCAAAGAGGGATTGTTGGTTTTACCTGTTGTTGCATATGTATTCTCCTCCCTGTTGTGGCACAGCATGATGAACCGATACGTCAGCAGCAGTACCTTGGTTCCTGTGCACAGTAGAGGAGTTGGGAAGATTGCACAGCACTAATTTGTCATGGGAAGTTCACAACAGTTATGTAGACAGAGATTGAGGCGCAGGCATGCTCCCAAGAGCGCACAGTGGTTATGTAGACAGAGGTTGAGGCAGATGCATGTATGCACCAGCCTTAGACGGTTTCCAGTTTTAGTTATTTCCATAATTAGAAATTGTTTTTCTCATTTTAGTTTAGCTTTTACAGATTTAGCTGATGCACGTGAGTTACAGACTTTTCCAAATTTAGAACAGGGCACAGATCCCTGGGAGTGAGGCGCTTGCTTTCATGTGTACACTATCTCCTAGTGGGTGTTCAATTCTAGGAAATTTACACATGCAAGAAGGCACACTATTCTAGACAGAGTTAGGATTTGACATGGTCAACCTAGGCGTCTTAATTAGACTGTCTGCATGCATTATACATCCTATTGTCTCCTGTTATATAAAGGAGAGATAGGGGCAGACCATTCAGATATGTCTTTAAAATTTTGGCAAGTGAATTGCTATGTAATTTTTTGTTTTGGAGTTAACAGAGAGAATGTGATTGAGTGCTACTGATTTGTGCTTGCTTTCATAATTTTTCTGTTATTCATGTGTTTGTAGATCTATTATTCCTTTACTTGCTGTTTTGACAGGTTATCAATTCAGTTACATAGGGTTTGTTTAGGAGTGCAGGTCTGCTAACTGTGATCTGAAATTTAACATTGTTTTCCGTATTATATGCCATAATTCTGCATCAGTTTTGTGCAATTGTTCATCGTAACGAAGGTGACGGAATCTTGGTTCATTTAGATTTAATCTATCATGCGTTCTAGATAGCAAGCTCTGAGATCTCGTGGCATATTGAATTACCCCCAACCGCAAGGAAACAATGACGACACAAATGTTGAATATTTAAAAAATAAATAAACGGTGTATTTATCAATGTTGAAAATCTCGGTGAGGTGAGACCGTGGTGTGAAAATTCAACTCAGATTCAACAAAACTCAGCAGCAGAAATTATTCAAAATGAGGGTTTTCTTTTCCTTTTTGGCAATTATTTTTTATAATGGCGAGTTATTGCATCTGCCTGTGAGTTGGACTGCCCGCATAGCAAATAACCTGCGAGTTCTCACGAGTCTGATTTGCTGCTAGCAAGTTTGACTCGCCGGCAGAGTGTCAGACTTGGGACTGACGTAACTCAGAGTCAGACTAGGGACCAAGGTAACTCAGCAAGACCGGGCACAGTTTGATTCGGAGTACTCAGTGATTCGTCATTTTTTGCGACGAGGATTGATGCCTCAGCGAAACTTTGTCAAATAGTCTTCTTTTTGTGTAGTTCAGAGCCATATTGAAGACGCATTCCACGTTTAAGGTGATATAGAAGCAAGTTTAACAAAAACAGAAAAAATAAAATAATATCGCGGATAGAGGAAATTTGCCCCCTAACAGCAAAATATTCAAAACTATAACACTTCAAAATTTTGATTTCCCGAAACAAACAAAAAAAACAAAAGGGATATTTTAAAAATGATAACAATGCCGAAACAAACAAAAAAAACCAAAAGGAATATTTAAAAAATGATAACAATGGAAAATTTCATGATTTTTTTCATATCCTATAGCTAGATATCCATTAGGGCAGACAACTTGGGGTTTTAAGATCTTCCATTAAAACACCCCCAAAAATATCTTGACACCTAAACATCTCCTAGTGTGCATCCAGACAATCAAACAGTGATGAAAACAAATGAGAATCGTAATATACCTGGCATATTCTGGTCCAAGGTCTTCGTGCACCCTCAAGGACTTTCTGGCAAAATGTGCTCTTGCCACTGGCAGGAAGCCCTACCAGAATTACCATAACACTCTTACCATTCGCACTGCCTGAGTTCGAACCGCGTTCAAGAACCATGGTTGGCTTAACATTCCCTGTTTCAGAATACAGATATAAACAAATTTATCATTTACTATTTTAAATTAAATTTCAGCTGACTACAGAATGAAGCATTTCTGCGAACAGAATTCATTGTGCAATAAACCTGTCGAAATGGAGCAACACCATATACCAAATCAATAATCATAAATCTTTCTCTGACCCAACGGTAATCAATATAGCAGCCACTTACTTCGCCTGCAATAGCTATTACAGGTTTTAAATACCTGGGGACTCTTCCTCCTCCTGTTTGGATGGGTGGCTATATTGGAGAAAATGATCTTCATTCTTTCGGTGGCACTCTGCTCCATACTTGCACTCTGGTGGATTGTTGCGTTTCTCCATCAGCAAGTACAATACGGCATTCGGCTAGAGCCTAGAACCTAAGCAACAAAATTGGCAAAATTCAAATTGATGTCTCGTCTTTGATCATCTGGTACGCGCCTCGAGTGATCTTAAAGGTGCAGACATCAATTTGTTTAATGCAAATGGAGAGGGTTACACGTCCACTTACAAAAGCTAAAATGGGGGCAATTTTGTAAAATTCATTGAGTATCCTCCATTGCTTCTTATTTAGGTATTGGAAGTTGTTTTTGGTCGTTTAGGTTCTCTAAGTTTTTTGTTTTTTTTTAAATTTAAGTTAACCACTAGCACAGCCGCTAAGTCGCGGCTGGTAAACGCCGAAAGACGGCTTACTACTGTTAAAAACGCAAAGCTGAAACCACTGGCAATCATTCGTGATGTCAGCATAGAAACACGGTCATCAAATTTCAGTCAGCAGAAACATGAAACGTATTAATCCCTGTGCGAATATTTTAATATTTTTTAATCAGGTAGACGTGGCAATAAGTTAGTGAACACGGTGATTTTTAAACACAGTTAGGTAAATGTAAAAGAGTAAACATATAAACGGATGTCTTTATAACAGCTTGGAAGTTAATGGATGAAATCAGAGCCATTCATTTATTGTGACGACTAAAAATATTCTAGGTATATTTAATCTCGTCCATAGAAAACGTATTAAGAACTAAAAACCTATTAAATGTGCCCATTATCAATAGGTGTACGCCTTTCGACATAATTACAAGTTTTTATTATACCTACTACAAGATATTGTATATTACATTGAGTTTTAGTATAATATCTATTAAATAAATAAATAATATCGGTATTTATCATAAATTTCAACTTCCTTCAAAGTTTTAAATAAATAATTAATATGTGTTGATTATAAATTTCCACCTTCCTTCAAAGTTTTACATTACTCAAATTATTTTTTTTATTTTTTTAAATATTAAAATATAGATCATAAATTTCAACTTCCTTCAAAGTTTTAAATAAATAAATAATATTTGAGTTGATTATAAATTTCCACCTTCCTTCAAAGTTTTACATTACTCAAATTATTTTTTTTATTTTTAAAATATTAAAATGTATTTATTTATTATATAGTTTGTGGATCGACTTTAACTTTATAGGAAATTTAATTATCTCTAATTATTCTTTGTACTAGGAGATTATTAATTTGATGTGACTAATAGTTTTTAGTTTCTTATTCTTGCGACTAGTTGTGACCTTATCTCCAACTAGATCTATTATTGTATTTTGATTGCTACTTTTTATGATCTAGGGTGTATTTCTCTCAAAGTTTGTTGAGGTAGTTTTCCTTTTGCAAAGTTATTTAATCTTCTTATCCGATTAATAACAATTCAGTCTGAGTTTGTATTATCTTTTTTTGTGTATGAACTCGGCTCGTGAGTGGGATTTCCTACTTCATTAGGAAATCCCACATCATTGGTATCAGAGCATGTTTTCGATCCATTATGGGTTTAGGTAATTGCTCCTTGTTTCTCTAGTTTTGTTTTATGATCTAGTCTTGGGCATTAGTTTTCTTCCTCTCTAATTTTTGGTTTGGATTTGTTTAAGGAATAAATGTTGTGATTAATTTCTATGAGAGTTAGGGGTTGCATTATTTTGGGTGTGTGACCTTCTTACTTGCAATCGACTCCTCTTGGTTATTCGATACAAGAACATCAACTATGTTATAGATCTACCTCATCACTTTGAGCTCATGGATCTACTTATTGATATGTTAATGATCCTCACTCGGATTTGTGCTTTATTCTTTTGAATATGCACATAGTTGTTATTCCAATCTCCAATGAATTGTTTTTACTCTCAAAGATTTAGCCTCGACATATGAACGTGGTTGCTTCAAGCACATAATTCAATGATCAGTACAACATGTGACTCATACCTCAACAATATGCACCAAGTCTCCCTCATCACTTCACTTAGCATGATTCCATTTTGTTCCAGCATTCAATGCTCTTTCATCCAACGATCACTTGTTTGCACAATCTACAATAGTTCTCGTTCTACACCAAATCACACAACCTAAACTCTAACAATATGCTCATCCTCAACACAATCTACAACAGTTCTCGTTTTTCACCAAAATGCATGGCCTGGACTCCAATGATCTACTTGTCTTCAACTGCATTTCAGCACTTTCTCAGCTTACCCATAATTATATGGCCATCATAGAAGCACAATAATGCATGGAATGTAGGGTAGTAATTCAAAATGGATCCAAAAAGGCCAAAAATTCAAATTTCTCGGATTCAAATGAAACCAATTCCATCGTGTAGTGCTCGTCGTTCTGATTCTGACAATATATTCTTTTTTTTAAATGAACTTTGTATGTGAAAGATGTCATGTTCTGAAGTTTTCTCCAAACAGCCAAAAAGTCAAAGGTCAAAGTCAACAGTGGAAGGTCGCACTGCTGACATCGGCAATATGTCATGCTGATGTCATCATGACACATGGCAGCATTAGGATGTGCCACGTGGCAGTCAAATTTGGCATTTTCAAAGCAGATTTGGACCACTAAAATTTTGACACGTGGCATTATACGGAAGTGACATGTGGCGCTATACGAAAGTGACACGTGGCAGTACGGATTAACAAGTGGCAGAATGAGAGTTGGACACGTGGAAGTACGGTCATGAGCTGGCAGACAGGTGGCTTTCTCCGGGCGTGACACTCGGCAATGGTGTTGACTGGCAGGTCACTGGATTGATGAGTCAACAGTACGAACCAGTCACAGGGTGACACGTGGCCCAATCCAGTGGTGCCACGTGGCACCCCAGATAAGGCCAAGAAGGGTGGGGTAAAAATTTACTGCACCTCCATAGGATTCAATCCCTTGACCTTCAGGGAAGCAATGACCTAACCTCCACGCGCTAACCACTTGGGCGCATGTGTTCTTTGTTTACCATGTGGCAGATGTTTTATTTAAAGTTGCATAGCACGAGTTTTGGGGGATAAGCACCCGGTCGATGGGCCTAGCCTGCCAACCAAGGTGTCGTAACCAAGTGCTTACACGACCAGGAGCCTAAGGACCAGGGGCACGGGTGCCATTTGGCTATGGTGCCCAGCCACATGGCCTTCCATATGACCAGGAGCGCGAAGAAAAGGGGCGCGTGCCAATATTTTGTTGGAAAGTGGGTTTTCCACTTTAGAAAGTGGATTTTTATGATTTTTAGGCCTATTTGAAGGGGTTTTGGCCCTAATTTTGGGGATCTGAGCCCAGGAAGAAGCCCAAATCATGGGGGGAAGTTGGATTTCGAGCCCCAACTCCAAATCTACTTAACCAAGCCTATTTTTCCATGAGAAAGAAGTTCAGAACGGCAAAATGATGAAGAATTTGTGAAGTCCAAACCATTTTTATGCAGGGAAACCAGGAGAGTAATTGAGTTTTGGAGGCCATTTCTAGGAGTTCTACTCCACCTTTTTCAGTGTCGTCTATTGCGTTGAGTTCTTGAGACAGAGAAGAACATTGTTGTGTCTGTCAAAGAACAAACTGATGTAATTTTGATGTATATTTTGAGCATTGAAGAGTATTAAAGAAGCCTCCCCCACTAAGACAAAGCCTCGGAGACGTAGGCAGAGTTGTTGAACTCCGTTATCAACTTCTTGTGTCTTGAATCTACTTATGGTTTGTGTTTTTACTTCTTATGTGCTGTAAATTCTATTCTTAAGCTTCTTCTCTTTCTTATTAAGTCTTAATTGGTAAATTTACACATGCAAAATACTTAACCAAGTCATTTAAGAGATCATTTCGGATCAAGTAGCCTTCTTCTGCAAACTTAATACAAGTGCCACGACCTCTAGAGACAATTTCAGAGGGCATATTATAACCCACTTTAAAGGATTTTTTGTTGGCTCAAATGGGTTTTTGGGGGAATATCATTATGTTTCCTAGTTTATGATATATCATTGATTAAAGTCAAACGTGTCTGTAAAACAATGTGGTTACTTGTACCTTGAGTTTCAGGTTTAAAATTTTCTCGCTACATGGGATACAACAGAGTAGGTATATTATATCGATGGAAATATCTCTTTGATGCCTCAAATGGGTCTTCAACAGAATTTGATTTCATTACATGTAACAAAAGCTACGAACAAAATTGCAGCTAGAGGTCTACTGCCAGAAAAATAGGATTTGTTTGCCATTGCCAACTTGATTATGGGTGATCCACAAAACATTTCTACATAATATTAGTCTATGATACAAATCTCGAATGAGGACTCTCTAATGCTACAACTTCATTCTTTGCTTACACTTTTTCAGCCCAGAGAAGATACAATGACGATGTACTTTACATGGCCCTACAACCCCTTCTCTCAAGGCTCAACACACTTTATTTCATTCTATCCCTATCATTATCTTTTTTAAATGTTTTGTAGCCCTGTGTGGCAATATTATGTAATATTTAAGTCTGCTTGGTAAGGTGTGGTGTAGCCAAAAAAATTGCTACGGTTTTTGTTTCCTCTAATTATTTTTTGGTAAAAGATTATATGTTGTGCCATAAGTCCCTAGATGGTAGGTTCACAAATAATGTAAGATTGACTTGGATACATCTTGTATCTAGACTATTCTCCTAAAGAATCGGTGAGCACCGTGGTTGGGTACCTAGGTGTCTAGGTAGATGGAAATATGTTTGCAACATGGCCAATTGTTGTTGTTGGCACGCGATTATAAGACCCTAGATTCAAGTTATCTTAACCAACAAAACCCTTCAGACACTGGCCCTTTCGGCATCACCTGCATGCAAATGAAGTTTCACCTGAGGCATCTATTGGGGCTGCAGGAACTAAGTTTCTACAGTAGTGAGGGAATGGGAGGTGCTCATCTTATTCATTCTTACTTATATATTCAGTGCACATTATCATGTATTTGTTCTTCCTTGGTTACTTAGTGAATTCAGTTATATGTTACCATTATACTCCAAATTGTAACTTAAACCATTTACTGTAACATTCATAACTATTGCGCAATGATCATATAGTAGCCAAATCTAGTCTAACATGCATAAAGAGAATATTCATGATCAATCACATAAAAGACAAGCATACACAATAATTAACACGGTTCACCCAACTCTAGGCTACGTCCACAACGACTGTCTTCTTTATTATTCTTTTTGTAATCTTCTCAGGCTTGCGCACTGTGCGTACAATAGAGATATCATGCTATCTCTTTCTCCATCTTTCTTGGTCGCTCTGTAGTGCAAGCCTCTCTCTACAACTCTCTTTCTCCACTCATACATAGACTTCCCCCCTCATACTTAGTCTATTCTCTTACTCTCTTCGCTCGGTATCAACAACGATTGAGTGGAACCTGGATGGAGAATCTCAATAGAATTGAACTCCTATCTTCCCAACCCATTACATATTTATACATGAATTCTAGGGCTCAAAACCCTACTTTGCCTATCCCAAAAACCTTATTACAACTCATGACAACTCATGTTGACCCGTTGATCGGGCTTGCTTTTACGTCTGCATGTTGCTTTTGCACTCTCGACTGTTGTTCTTTCTGCTTTTGCGCGTCTTTCTTCTTTTAGTATGTTGAATCTTTATCCTTCCTTTTCACCCACTTTCTTCTCTTGCTTTCTTATCTACTTTATTCTTTGTTTTATCCTTTGCTTTATTCTCTGCTAAGAATGTTCTTACTGCGCACTTTCGAGCATGCATGTGCGTTTACTGCGCATTTCGCTCTTGCCTTGTCTTTTTTCTTTTGTTGTTGCGCATATCCTCCATACTTTGGATTTTTATGAAAATTGAATCCAAAATCTCTGTCCAACAGACCCCAACACTCACATGTGGCTCGTCCCAAGCCACTCGGGCCTATTGCACTCTCCTCCATGTCTCAATGAACTTTTGGGAGGTGTCCTTCGTTATTGCAACATCCTTTGTTATTTCTACCTTTGTTCCCAAAATTTCCTCTACACCCTACATAGTCAGGGTCGTGAGTTTCCCTTATGTGTCGTGTGTTGTTTGCTTCACTTTGCCCCGTGCAGTTTCCAGTTCTCATATCACCCTTAGTGCATTGTCTTGCAATAGTCCTAATTGTTGTTGGAGGATCTTTTGTTGGTCCCGAATCTTTTCAATTTCCTCGTATGACTGCCTTTGTGTCAAAATGGTCGTCATTCGTTCAGTTGGTGGGAGAGTGTTTATGTTCTTCGAAGCCTTCAACATCTTTTCCTGTGCATCCCTCAATCTAGCTTCCATGGCCTTCATTTCTGGATCCTCTACCAGGTTGGTCCAAATTTGCACACTTTCCTCACAGGGCTTTGTTCATTGCCCTTCCAGATTCTTGATGTTTGCTAGTAGTGTCATCGATATTCTCTCTCTTCCTGCCCTTTCTTCTAGCGGTGTTCCTAATGTTGTGCGCGAATGCAAGTCTTCAATCCTTCTACGGAAGCCTTCGATGACTTTGTTGATTATGGAGACATGTTCTTCCATGGTGGCCTCTACTACTAATGGTACTTATGGAATTTCTTTATGCAACTTTTGGACATCCGCTTGTGTCTTCTGCACCATTTGCTCGACTTCATCCTTCTCTTTTAACACTTTCACGGTCTCATTCTTCTCTTTCATCGCTCCTTCCACTTTTTCTTCAACTTCTCTCTTTTCCTACAAAGAAGTTGCATATTGTTGCTGCATTTAAGCACTCTCATACGTCACTTTGGTCAATTCTCTGCTTGCTAAATCTGCACGGAGCCTTATCTCATGCATAATACCTACCTGCAAGCTCTATAGTACGTGTATAGGCATCTGTGACACCGGTATGTTCAGGGGACTTAGTGTTTTCATCT